>CAJINU010000002.1:2503254-2558005 GCA_905178165.1 Amoebophrya sp. A25 | reverse complement strand
GCCAGCTTGCGCCCCTACCCCCGTCGGGCATTTTTCTGGCTTCTTTTCTGGTAGTCTGCCACGGGGCCGAAAGGTGAACTCCAACAAGAAAACGGCCGGAGACTATCGGGCTTAGGAGTGAGGGGAAAGGGCAGGAGGCTATGGGCAATACCTTCGCGGCAGGAGGCGACTAATCTCCGGTGGGTTAGGCGGGGAGTTTTATGGCGGCGGAGATTAATAATATAGATTAATAATATAATATAGATTTTTTTTTTGTTATGTTTTTTATCTATCAACTTATAAGAATTATACATATTTAATATATAAGAGATTTCACTGTAGTGTAAAATTATGCAAGTAGTGCTTTCTTGGGGAGGACAATGCAGACAGATTCAGATCTTCATCTTCGCGGATGCTCCTTCTAGAATACAGTACTTACTTCTTCTAAGTCACGAGGGAGCCCAGAGTCCAGAGCAGAGACCGTCCAAGAAGGACAAATCCAAATCACCAGGTAGACGTCAGAGAAGTACTAGCAAAGTAAAGTCGCCTGCGAAAAATAGCAAAAGCAAATCTCCCGCAGCTGAGGATGCAGGTGCTGGCTCAGCGGCCGAGAAGAACACCCTGAGTACGGTAAGTACGGGTCTCAATGCCGAGAGTTCGTTTCTGTCGCACGAGCTCCCATCCCGTTCGTCCCTAGAGGGAGCGAGCAGAGTGCTACCACCGCTTTCCGGTCGAATGCTGCCGCACAGTGCGAATCCAGCGGGTCTAGAACTGTTTGTGACACAACCGGCTTCGTCTTTCATCCAGCCTGTGAGCCAAAGCCGACTGAAGCTCATGCAGTCGTTCGAGGACTTTCAAGCCGATCGAGCCTACGATCTGCATACGAAGACCATCTTGGATGTTTGGAAGGCAGGGAATTGTAGAGCAGTAGAACAGAAGATGATGGCAGAAGGCCGCGTGCCATGGCACAAACCAATATCGAGCTGCTACGTTCCAAAACCAGCGAAACTGAACCACGCCTATCTCACCAGCCAGAGCTGGATACTCGGAAGATCAGGTAACTTTCCATCACCATTAGTTACCTATGCCCATCATGGTAGGACTCAATTCCAAATCTTAGGTTATGACGCCGACATGAATACATAGTACCAATACCATCTGCTAAAAATACTTCTTGTTCTCAACGCCGATCGATTTCTGACTCCAGATTTTTTTTGTGTTAGTCCATTTTCCCTCGACTTCGTCTTACTCCCTTCATCCAATTTTTGATATAAGACATGACGAAGTAGAAGCGTCAATCAGTCAACATTGTCTGCATTTCATCAGGTAATCGATCATTGTCGCCGACTCAGCAGTACTCGCAAGTGCGTGGCTTCGGAGGACCCTATGGTATGTGGTATCAGGATCGCGAGGCCGGTAAAAAGGACGCCGACCGGCCACGGCGAAAGTTGCTAGCAGCTAGCTACGGGGCAAGAGATACCGACGCGGCAGCACAGGCTGCGCAGCAGCGCATGGTACGGACTGGAAAGGGGCTCCTTCTCTCCTCAAGTGGAGAAGGTTTTCCTGAGGCAGCTACTACTTCGACTTCCTTGGTGCGCACCGCAGCGGAGTCAGCACTTCGTAGCAAGAGGATAACGATTTCGCCAAGTAGTACAGTCTACAGCACTCAGGAGCTGTCACCTCGCGGTCGGGCAATACAGGGCACTGTGCTCGACGACCTGATCACTCCGGACAAGGGCACCATGTCACCACTCCAGAAGATCCGACCTCCGCTGCCAGAGATGTACTCCTTCCGAGATCCTGAAGATCGACCGATGCTGGTGAACCCGGCGCATGAGACACTAGCAAATATAGGTGACGGCATGCCTATTCTGACCCAAGACAACATTGACATGAAGTACATCCGCGACCGGTGCAAAGCCAATGTCGATCGAAACCACGAAATTATTCGCGACACACAGCGAACAGATAAGGTAATTTTTAGAGAATGTATCTATGTATAACCCTATCAAAGTCGTCAAAGTCTGTCTATTTCAAGAAGTCGAAGAGTCTTAGTAGCTGCTGGGGAACGCAGATGAGGATGGTACGTGAAATTCTTCACCCTCCATCACTTTGAACAGCGTGAGCAGCGCGTGCTTCGATTGTACACGGACGTGATCAAGCGAGTAAACCGCGACGAAGCGGCAGAAGGCCAGCGCAAAGACCGCTTTGGAATGATGGGAGAGACACGGCGCAAACAGGTCTTAGAGAGCAGTAAAGCTGCACAGGGCAGCATCCGAAAGAATCTCTCCGCGGCGACGCAGCAGCTCGAAGCGTCAGTGAAGGAGATCGAGAGGATCAAGAGGCGTGAGGAACTCGCACACAAAAAGCTCCAGAAAAAGGATTCCGCTAAAGAGAAGGACAACGATGGAGCCGACGCAGAAAACGAAAATGGAGAGGGTGGCGGTCTCATGAAAATGATGGCGCTATTCGGATAGGAGGCGGCTGTTGGGCGGAGAAACAAGAAGAAGAACGACCTACTTACTTCTTATCTAGGGTATCATAATGATCTGTTACTGCATCAGGACATACACTACCTATCTCATTTTGTGCTTCTAAACAAATGTACAAATTATTAGTAAATTATAACAAGTTGTAGTAATTCTACTTTCAAGTTTATCGCATAGTCTACAAACATGATTCAGTGAATCGACTGTTATTTCGCAAGTCACACTTCTCTGCAATGCATCTATTTATCGAATCGACAAGCATCTAATACAAAGTAGTAACCTGCATAAAAGTATAACAAGGCAGTTCGTCTGAATTATACATCATAGCAGATTGAAAAATAAATGAACTGTACATCGTACGATTTGTTCTCATCTAAGTACTCGATATTGATCTAAGAAACGTACACGACGTAAGCTTCGTGTAGTTCTCAGTAAGCGCTCGAAGAGCATTCATTGAATTCCAGTTGTATTAGAAGTCATTTGCTGGACCACATCCACAACGTAAATGTACAAAACTTGTTTTGGTTGATCAACCATCTTCATCTTCAGAGAATTCTAGCATTACGTGAAAAAGGTTTGGAAATTTGCGGAATAGACAACAACAACTAGGCCGTAGGAAAGACAGAAGCTTCGCTATACATACGAGCAGCAGCCTGGCATGAAACTTACAGGAGTCACCTCAAAGTCAAGTGATTTCTTTGGGAGTCTGTGATGGAGAGACGCCAAAGTCCAACAAGGTTCTTGTGGAGAAAAAAGGGTTAGGCTGAGGTTGAAAATGAGAATCTTGAGGCAGCAGCAGCACCAAGAAGCAACTGCATAGAGATAGCATATTTGTTTCGGCGGTTTGCCGCAGCGTATACGTATTAATTTATACTTTTGGTCGTGTGAGTTGTTCGACATTGTCTCCCTTCACCTAGAGTAGAGAGCGAAGTTAAGAGTATTAATCAAGGAGTTTTGTGTTGAGTTCCGGTTTACATACAACACAACTGAATTTCGTTCGTACAAGAATGAGCACGCATCACTGTGCGACACGAGCGGGCTGCTACGACTGCGACCCTGTTGCTTGCACTTGCTAAAGCATGTTGCACTGCAATGATAACGGGACATCATTGTTGACGTAACGAAGCCCATGTGGTGCACTACTCACACCCACACGGATTGTCTTCGCTAGTTCTCCCGGTGAAGTGGTGACTCGGGTCAGCTATGTAAAACTGAAATCCGGTTAGCGAGTGGCGACCGTGGACAAACCAGAGAAAGACTGTCCGGCTTACTACTACCACGCATCTTTCATTACAACGTCGTTGCTACAGAATACTAATACAACAACTTCAACTCAAATAGTCGCAGTGGATACGAACAGGAACAACTTTCCCAATAGCAATAGCTCCACCGTAGCCCGCAGTCTGCAAGGACATGCGGAATGACGAAGGGCACGCACCACCGCATGCTGACCTAGGATGTTGAACGTGACAGAGTTTTTTCTCGACGAGCTGCGCGTTGCATTGTGTCATGTCAAAGAAACAGGTCGTATTCTACTACACACCATTCTAGTTCAAAGAGCGATTGGCGGACAACAGCCCATTGAACCCAGGACGATCTGGTCGGACCAGCTTGAACTTGCCTATTGTCGACTCGAGGAGCCGCAGATAATCGACTTGGTGGAAAGTAAGGTAACTTTATGTGATCGGCTGTTTAATAGCGGTGACTGGCACGACAAGCAGCTACTTTCAAAGTCAAAGTTTTCTCCGACTCCGAAGGATAGTCCTGTGTTCTTTTCAGGTCCATGAATTTGCGGATTTGTTCGAGCGCAATCTGCAGAGAACCGGTGGTTGCTTATGTATCAACTTTTTTACGACGAAAAGCAAGAAGGCGTCGGTTTGGAACTTACTGCTTGGGCAAGAGGAGAGGATCATCTTCGAGAACTGGAGGATACCAGTGGCCTTGCAGAGTTTGAGACGTTACCAGAACCCGGAGGACCAGCTGATGCAGGAAGCACAGCTGCAGCGACAGGCTTCGACAGCTGTGGGCAAAGCGGTGGAGGATTGCGTAAGGAAGATCATGGACAGCAACGGCGACCATTTGCCGCCACCGCCACAGCATTTGGCAGTCTACCGCTTTGAAATTAGCTTCGATAATGCAGCACCCTTTTCGCCACGCGCATTCTCGCAAACAATAAAGATACCATACATAAGTTAGCACAAGTTGCCGATTGCTCGTTCCTCATTTTCTGTTTCTAAGAATATCCGTGTTTCGCTGGTACACTTGGTTGAGTTTTTGAAGGTATTCAAGTAATTGGAATTGCTCCGACTGTTTTCTTGGAGAAGTAGCGCAACGGACTGAAATGACAGCTGTCTGCACTACTGTAGTCCTTCCCACATGGAGTCAGTGTGCTGTAGTTTTGGAAAAATGAAGAAATACTCTGGTCAACATGAAGTGTCATGTTGTCGAGAGAGCGAGCGAAACAGTGAAATGGAGCAAGAGAGACAGGCGGATAAACCTGGGAACAAGTAGCTTCTACCAGACTTATATATGTACCAGGGAGGGGCCCCCCTCTGTGGATGGAGCGGCGGTGGCGTCCGCGCGCCTTTTTTTCCGCTGTGGTGACATGTAAGGACTCCCGGGAGCAGAGCCCTCAAAAGGCGGCGCCGGAGTCCCCTGGCGGCTCTCCGCGTGTACCCCACAGGCGTCCCGACTCTTGGACCCGATCAGGGGGACGGCCTCCGGGGGAAGAAGGCCGTCGAAGGCGGCCACGGTCGAGAGGCCTGGCCCCTTTGGCGCTCATCGATCCTTCCAATTGGTGGCCGCGTCAGCCGCCACCAAACGCGCGGGGAGATGAGGACCAAAGGCGAGGAGGAGGGGGGCAAGGCGTGCTCGCCTGGGTTCTCTTGGTTACATGGATGCAGCCCGGCGAAAGGAGTCAATCTCTACAGCCTGCGGCCCTCGGGCGAGGCCTTCCAACTCCCAAGAAGCTCCCCCAGTGAGGAGCCCGCACGCGGGAGGCTTGTAGGGTACATCCAACACGGCACGGGAGGCCTGTAGGTTACATGCAGCACGGCGTGGGAGGTCTGTAGGGTACATGCAACAAGAGCACACGC
Source organism: Amoebophrya sp. A25 (assembly GCA_905178165.1). Classification (NCBI taxonomy): domain Eukaryota; class Dinophyceae; order Syndiniales; family Amoebophryaceae; genus Amoebophrya; species Amoebophrya sp. A25. Next base: position 2,552,442 of record CAJINU010000002.1, on the reverse strand, counting down.
AACACGGCAAGGGGGCCAAGCCTTGCCATCTTTGCCGCCTTCGGAAGCCTTCCACCCCCGGCCGTGTGTGCTTGAGCGGCCTCATGGGTTTGGCTTCTGTAGGGAACAGGCAAAGAGCCGCGAGGGCTCGAAGGTGGGCGTTTGGAGGCCTTCCCGCCTTGCAGTCCCTCCAGGAAAAGGGCCCGGGGGTGGAGGCCCCCCCTCAAAAAGTTAGACCGGGGGGGCCTTCAGCTCTGAGCCTTGGAACATATAGCTATCTAACGCGAAAACTGGAAACACTCTGAGCCAACGGAAGAAGATTTTTACCAAAAATACAAGCCCAATGTTAGAAACAAATTGTCATCAGGGAAGACGAGAGATCGCGACCTGTTTGTAGTTCTATCTTGATTTGTTGTTGCATCTTTCACTTTCTCGGCCAGCATCTCAGGACGAGCTTGTTATATCCAAAGAACCCCTCGTCAAGAAAGATGTCTTCAGAGGTGACGCGTGAAGGTCGTGCTTTGGGGTCTCTCCAGGAGAGGTTCCAGAGTTTCGAGAAGACGATGGAGGAAGAGACAAAACGGAGAAGGGAGGCTGAAGATTCGAAATTGCACGTCATGCGGGAATCCATGGGGAAGCTAGAAAAAACGTTAAACAGCGAAATCAAGAGGCGAGTGGAGTCGAATAAGGTTTTTCCGCTGCTCGTTTTTTTCACCGTGCTCGTTAGCTAGTTTGGATTAACTCGATGTCTACCGAACAGCAGCAGAAATTATGTTGATCATTCTTACTAGTGATCAGAACTTCCCCTTTGATACAATTATTTCTTCAATCTTGCAGAGCCTACAGATATTCCTACTTGGAACTGCAAATACAGGCTCTCCAAGGCATGTTTGAGGCCCAGATCGGGACGGTGGAGGAGAAGTTAGAAGCGATTTTCGTCGAAAAGCTGAACCATCTTCAATTGGCTGTAGACGAACTCTCTGACCGAATGTCCCTAGTTGAGAGGGATTTTGCCACGGAGCGCGACCGCTACATCCGAGATTTAGAGGACAAAAGTCAAATTTATGTTTGGAATTGGATTTTATGATGAAGAGCACTTCTCCGAGGCATGCACAGGCTCCCGCCGCCTTCGACGAGAAGACCTCTAGGGCAGTATAGGACAACAGCGCGGCGCCTAAATTAAACGGATCCTAAATTGACTCCTTAGAACTTACAAAGATTGTATAGACTAAATTTTCCTTCCTCACAAAACCCAGCCCCAACACAGGCATTCAGGTAAAAGAAACAAGCAGAAGCTGAAACAGTGACGATCTTCCGTTCCTGTTAAAGTACACCACGGCTTCATGAATCAAAGGGTAGTAGTACCCCTATTTGCATTTATGTTTTTTTTTTGCGTTAGGACTACATGCCACCGCCCTTCCAAACAATTAATTACCACTATTTACGATGAAGATGTGTGCAGTTGAAATAAATGGACATCATAGAATACTCCATCATAGTAAGTCGCTCGCTATCTTCGTCGAGGTAATTATGGTTACAATTTCGAGAGCGTTGCCACTTTCTAACAAATGGTATCAAAAGATGTGCAGGTGCTGCAGGAGACGTTCGATAGCGAAAAGGCAAAAAGAAACGAGCGGGACAACATGATACAAAAGCGGTACTACTAGCCACATCTTGTGAACCGGCAGTCTTTCCATGCTGGCCTTCTCTTGTGCTTGATCATTTTTTTTTGTTTTCTTCCCTGTCATTACCAAAGATGAAATGGTCTTAGCTGGCTCTTCTGAAATTTTTTCAGATTGCTGGAGCATGAGCAGCGGGCCGAAGCGCGCTTGGAGCAGGAACGAGTATCGCGGGAAGAAACGTATGGGGAACTGAAGGACCAGTTGGAAGAGGCGAAGCGGCATCGTGCGCGAGGAGACGAGAAATTTCAGACCTTCATACTGGAAGAAGTGGCTAGTTTGAAGAACGGACTGGTACTGGAATCCGAAGCAAGAGAGCAGGCAGACGACGACATAGTGCAAGCGTTAAATCACTACACAAAAGCACTACAAGACGCCTTGAGGATTGTGAATCAGCCGTGATGAAGCAGGTTATACCACTGATTTTTTTTGCAAATATGTCAGACTTTGAAAAAATGCAAGTTTTGTGCACCAAGTGAATATAGCAAAGTGAAGTACAAAGGCTAGAAACCTATGGATGGTCGCTGTATATGCCGATGTCGTGGTCGTGGACCAAGGTGTTGGGCGTTACCGACGAAACGTTGGATTGTCTACAGAGCGCACTGATCGTTCTTCTTGTTGCTTCTGATACGAACTTGCGTAAGCCTTCACAATTTCAAAATTGGATCTTGTCCACGGATACTTTTCTCATCATCTAACCTTCACAAGACGTGCGCAAGGACCTCAAAGCGAGCCAACGTCATATTTGATGAAAAGTTGATCACGGAATTTGCTGACCGTTCTTTCTTGGTTTTACTGAAATCATGATGAGAAGCCTCTTTTGTGCTCTGTTACTTTCTGCCGTCGTGCACGCATATCGCAGCGGCACAACTTCGGTTGAAAGCGAGGCAGCCGGGGACGGAAAGAGTACGACCGCAGAGGGGCAAGAGAAATCTCCAGGGCCTGGAAATAATCAACATGGGCAGGAGGAGGAGCCATCAAATAGAGAATCGAACGCACCAGATGTTGGAGAGAAAGAGCCGCAGCCAACAGATGAAAGGCCGGGGCCAGCAGATGAAAAGCCGCGGCCAGCAGATGAAAAGCCGCGGCCAGCAGATGAAAAGTCGCGACCAGCAGATGAACAGTCGAAGCCAGCAGATGAACAGTCGAAGCCAGCAGATGAACAGTCGAAGCCGTCAGGAGAAAAGGCACCGCCATCTTCAAATGCAGGAAAAGACGATGGGCAACCATCAGATGCAGGGGAAGTTGAAACATCTCCTGCGTCAGCTGAGCCAGCGGACGTTGTTGCCTCTCCCGAAACAGATGCTGAGCACCGCGATGCGCCGCATGATCAACATGGAGATGAAGCACAAGAGCAAGAACCCTCGCTGGACGAAAAGCCTTCTAAAACCATTGACACACCAAAGGACCAGGAGAATGAAGCAGGGGAGGTAAAAACAACTGCCGTACTAGAAGGAGAAGAGAAACAACCTTCAGAAACGGTAAGAAATGAAGACGGAGGTTCATCAGATGAAGTTGAAGCTGCGAAACAATCGGAGACAAGTGAAGCACAAGGTACAGGTGGAGACGAGGCACCAAAAGCAGAGTCACATGAACGTCCAGAAGAGCAACTGCCTTCCGGAACACATTCTGATATGGCACTTGAAGAGAGAGGAGTCGCACAAGCACAAGAGCAAAAGGTAGCACCATCGACGAACGCAAAGGTAGCTGAAAGCGACGAAGTTGCTGGAAACGCAGAGAAGGAGTCATCAAGATCGACTGGGCAAGAGAATCAAGAACCCGCAAACCAAGAGCGGAAGCCATCTTCACATGCTTCAAGGGGTTTAGTACATACTGAAGATGAAAAAGCTGAGCCAAAAGCTGAAGATCAAAGGGGCAAGGCTGAAGATAAGAAGCCTCCAACCACGTCACATGAGGCGGCAGAAGCACAACCGTCGCCGCACAAGCATGAGGAAAGGCATAGCGTGCAGGAGCACCACAAAGACGAAGAGTCTGAATTTCATCAGCAAGTAAAAAAGACAGAACAAGAGGGAGAACCTTCGGCGGAAAATGTCCCCACATCATCAGCGAAAAATGCAGCTAAGCATCCAGCGAAGCACGCACCACATGAACATGCTCCCGCTGCTCCCGACCTCGGGAAAGAGGGTCTGCGAAAAGTGCAGTCCGTGTCTCGCGATATGCGCCAAGCGTTGCAAAAGCGAGACTACAGGAGTGTAGATAGGGCAATTGATTTACTTCGAAAAGAATTCAAAACGCAACATCGTAGAATAGAAGTTGCGTTTGAGAAGGCGAAAGGAATTGGAGGATAATACCTGATAGATAGACATGAGTCTGTACTTACCGTTGCTTCGCTCAGTAGAGACAAGAAGACCGGGTTCCGGTTGTTGGTGTTCAACAACAGAAGATGCTAGATAGGAAAGATCACAGTCATTCGCTTTGTTGTACTTATTTTTGGTCTTGTGATGCTCCTCTACAGATCTCCAGGACCGACAAAACTACCGATAGTTCACGAAGATCATACAAGGAAAGGCAGGAGGATCTTCGTGGTTCTTCGTGCACAGCCGCTGGCTAGGAGTTCAAACGGATCAATTCCGGATACTTACGGATCCTGTTCCTGAGATCCTTCAATCCTTGTATGATGAACATCTTAGACGACATGTCATCAGTTCCGAAATATCAACATGCTCCTAAAAATTAAGGGTAGGTTAAGGGTGCTTTTGTTACCGTTTGTTATGGCTCTTCTGAGGAGGACAGCCATAACAAGCGGGATAAACGAACACCAAAAGCCGACCTCTAAAAAAAAACAATCTTCTAACTACGACTAATACGTATTGGCGTAAACAACAATTGAGTCAATCGACCTAAACCTTGCAGGAAGGGATAAAAATTTTTGAGCATAAACCCAGCAAATCCCCGAGTAAGTGCAAGCGGCCGATAGCGTTATCTAGTAATTGCGCCCGTCTGAAGTAAGAGGAACTACTAGGAAAAAATGTTGTCTGCAAGCACTGGCTCCTCTTCGCGAGCCACTAGGTCTAGCGCATCTTCATCTTGTCGCGCACGACCTTCGGGGGCTGTGCAGGAGGTCCAGGGTGCCTTTGAGCGCTTCTCCAATTTACTCGCGACATCGTCCGGTACGTCTGAAGACGATAGATTTCTGGACTTTTTACACGATGTGGACGATAACATCGATTACATGCCAACGACAGGACGCCTGATAGCAGTACGTTTGCGAAAATCTTCAGCAACCGCGACGAATAATTCTGACACGACGAACACTAGTTCTTGTCAGGTGGAAAACCGAACAAGTGCAGAAAATGGTGGGTCTCCAGAGGGCGCATCTGTTGTTGGTGATGTGTGTTCGTGGCACCCTAACATGCTGAAACATGGGAACTACGTCGTGGATGAGAGTCATCCAGAATCGTCGTGGCTTGCACGATGGAATGCAGCGAACAGAAGTGCTGCAAGGAAGAAGAAGAGCGGAGAAAAAATAGATGTTGTACATGCAGATGCAGTAGCTGCACTGGAGCTTGACTATGCTGATCGCCTGCTGCTTGTAAACGGACGACCCAAATTCACTGCAGCATCGAAGCTTTTTGCCATTGGAACAGCACCAGGTAGCACCTCGTACAGGGCCACCGCCCGACTCGTGTTTTGGCGGCCTGGTGAACATGAATCATCGTCTTTGGTTTCTACTGGCCATCAGCTGCAGCTTCCCGTACTCACGAGTGAAGTCTCAACTTGCAGCTGGCCTCGACAGTTGCCGTCCTCTGATGAGGCTGGAAGCGATTCGGCGCCCTCTCTAGCTAGCCTACTGCCAAGCGTTGTTGACGTGGACAGGCTCTTTTCACGATCTTGGTGTGCCTCCTGCGAACAGCGCGCAGGCTTGTGTGCGGCTCTGCTGCGGAGCATCATGTCGACAACTAGCGTGAGCTTCAGGGATGCCAGCAAAGTCCTCAAGAAAGAACTAGAACGATTAGACCTACTCTGGGTCTTGAAGGAGGTGGGGCCTGACTGGAAAACAGAGATTGAACGTCTTGCATGCTCCTCCTCGACAAAAAAAGGAACGGAAGTGGAAGCAAGAGCTTCTGCGATTACAACGACCAAAGTTCTTACGAAAGAAACTCTAGAACTAGATGGAGATGAAAACCGAGCTTGCGACACGAAAACAACGAACGAAGATCCCTCAGATCGAAGCACCGTGCCACCAGAATCCCCTGTCTCCACTACAACAGACGTAGACGACCAAACGACAACAATGAAAACCGAGAGTGCCGCGGCAGAGCAAAAAGAAGGGGAGACATCAAAGACATGTTCTGGAGATGCCTCAAACTCAACGCCACCAGCAACATCAAATGTCGACACCTCTTCTTGTCCCAATCCTCTTTCGCCTCCTGAAGTGCGCGTTTCAGAGAAGTTGCCGGCGCTTTACCGTTGCCGACGATGTCGTCAGCCATTGTTCACTGCTGCACACATCCAGAGGCACGAGGTGGATCCCGAAGCTGCAGCACGTGGTCGGAGTTGCACTCCGAGCTTCTTCGTGGAGCCACTAGGATGGATGGCACCTATAGTGCACGCTGGAGAACAAGCAGGAAAACTAGTCTGTCCCAACGACCGGTGTAAGGCTAAGCTTGGCTCTTTTTCCTGGATGGGGTTGAAATGTGGCTGTGGCCACTGGCATTCGCCTGCATTCCAAATTCACTGCGATAAATTCGATGAAGTGTTGAGATCATGATGAATTTCATCTGCTTAAGTGCTAGAACTCGAACAAGATTCTCGCCCCCTATTTATGCAGCTCGCACCTTTGCCCAATTGAGACACATAATTCAGGTCAAAGACACCAGCTTTTCTGCGACTTGATCATAATCATCTTCACAGCGGCGGATGCTTTTTGCAACCACTGTCTTCCTTCGACCGATAATGCAACGGGTGGAGACTGCTCGTAGCTACTGAAGGTGCAAGTACCTGATTGAGTTCACTATGCTCAAAGAATAGACAATGATTGTGCAGCCCGCTTGCACACATCAGTTGCTTCGCAAACTTTTGATAGATAAACTCGCGAGAGAAGATTTTCTGAGTGGTGAGTTTAGTTAGATGAATAAGAGCGAAGTACAGAGTTTCTAGCGTAGTCATTAATCGGTGTCAATCACGTCCATGATGGACAAGAGATTTCTAGATGAAGACCTGCTCCACCAGCAGCGGCATCAATGGACTACATTAACTGTAAAGTCGCTATGGGATATTAACGAAGAAAATGATTCGTTTCTGTCACGTAGTGCTCGCTTCTCTGGTGCCCTTCGCCTTTTCCGAGCAGGTGGGCCACCAAAGCACAGGCTTATCGCTGAAGAAAACTTTGCTGAGGGACAAATTGTTCGGTCGTGGCACGAACGGAAGTCGGCTCCCGTCACAGGCAGCGATACAACCGACTGAGCAGCAGCCCTCGGAGTGCGAGAAGGACGAGACATGGTGTGAAAGTCTCAAGTTTTGCCTGCCACCGGAAGCAGACTGCAGCAAATGTGTCGATTATTCTCGTCGTAGCAAAGAATTGGGCCGTTGCACACCGGCGCCTGTTGTTATGAAAATGAAATGAGATGACAAGAAATCTTAGCCCACTTTGGACGCTCAGTTCGCCTGGTGCTTCCGGCTACAATTCAGTTCGGGAAAGATGATGGTATCCTAGATCACAGTGGTCATTTCTAACCCGGAATTCGCCGTAGATTTCTGCGGCAACGATGCAATGTCCGTCTCGTGTCAGAACTACGCTACCGGTTTGCATAACTGCATGAGCAGCTGCGGCAGTCTACATCCCACTGGAGCGAGTGGCGAGTTTATCGCTTGTGTAACCGCTAGCGACGGGTCATGTCCTGCGGCGATCTGCGAAGCGGCCTGCGGCTGCATTGGTAAGGCGACCTGTGAGCAGCCCTGTATGCAGCATTGTACAGACATCCGCGACCGCCTATTGCATACGCCGCATAAATTTAAGACTCGTGGCGAAGTGTACGCGTTTTTGAATAACTGCGTCTTTGGGAAGAAGGCTTCGCTACTGCAGGCGGGAACGCAAGGATGCGGGTTCTGAACATCATGGCTTTTTATTTGTTGCAAGTGCTTAGTACCTGTACCGACATTCTGATGCTCCACCTCTAGGTTGTGCTTGTGCACCGACGAGGCCCATTTAGTTTTTTCCTAGGCAGAATTGATTCCAGAAGCTGCTGGATAAGAAGTAGTTGAATGATGCGCGATGAATATTTTTCCGTTTCGATTTCTTATGTTATGACACTTATTCTCGGACTTTCGCCTGGTCGAAGAGCTGCTGGACCCACCTGCACCTGCGAAGGAAAATGCGGCGCATCGAAACGGCTCTTTTCGTGCGATTTTCCTCCGACTACATCGGATCTCTAATTATGATCTCCACCTCTGACGTGTACTTACAAAATTTCGGGACAGAAAAGCAAGGATGGTCTTTCGTTCGCTGTTTTCGAATCGGTGTTATCTAGTGAAGTGACGACTGAACTTCACGAGCGGACCGCACGATGTTTCTGTGCAATGAGTTTCGTCGGTAGTTCGCTGATGATTGGTTACGAGATTATGCCGTATGACTATCGGTGATAATGTGAAGAATCTGGAAGTTGATGAGAACACAAAGTGTTGCTCCTCCAACGGTCCTGCCTTGCCCGTCTGTTCACCCGATTAAAATCCCTCTGATGTTGCTTCTACCTCTTTAGTGCCCCCCACACGTACTTGCAGAATAGGAGCAAATAACTTTCTTGACACGTGGCACAGACATAGTGTTTTTTTTGAAGTATGGATCCGTACTAGCAAGCGGAACAAGTTCCCGTAGTTTTGCAAACGCAATCAAGACTCGTGCTTTTGCAATGAACACGTATGTCAGCGAGTTTCTACATCAAGTGTTTGACGAGATAGCGCAGCCAAGTGCGGCAACGAAGTACAGGCCCGCGTCAGCGAGAAAAGCAGAGCAACCGCGGTCCCGCGATGACATACTGAAAGAGCTGCGAGAAAGTGAGGCAGATTTGCGGTCGTTGAAGAATCTGCATTGCATCGAGTCCGTACCACGTTGGGAAATCGACCGTTTTTTTGAGCGTTTTAGTGGACCGGCGGCACACGATCTGAGTCGAGCATACCGGACAACACGGCAGGTGCGTGCTTTGCAAGAAGGAACAGAAGCTGGAGCAGAGGAAAAATCTGCAACTAAAAACGCAGGTTCAGAAAGTTCGAAAGATGCTGAAGAAGTAAACCCCGACGTCGCAAATGCGGCTAGAGTAGATGAGAGTGGTGAAGAATCTCATTCTGCACTTTCATCTGAAGATTCTGAAGACAAGAATTTCACTGTCGCGATCCCATCTCTCTCAGAATCGGTCCAGTCATTGTTTCGCCTGTTCGGAAAAGGGGTCGGCGCAGTGAAGCTCTTCACGCAGGACACCAACGATCGTGAGGCTGGCACAGTGCTTCTCTATCCACGTGACGAAAAGCTCGTTGACGCGGCACAGCGATCTCGCTTGGCAACGCCAGAAGGGTGGGACTGGAATCGTGCTAGCAGTTGCGCGACGTGTTACCCTGGAAGTTCCGCCGTGCGTTACTGGCAATATACGCCGGACTCGGGAGAGCAAAACCCACTGTTTTTATGTTGAGATGGTTTTGTTGTTTCAATGTTTCAATTGCATACATCGCGTACGCGTATGCACATTCTTGCAGTTGTATGTAGTCGATGCAAGAAGATGCTCCTTCTTTCTCGCTGGATATTCTATGAGGATTTGAGCGACCCCCACATTCTAATCATCCCGGGAGGAGACTCAAAAAGACCTAAGAAACTGCCATATTACGTACCGCCAGGCGGTTCTGGAAAAGGAACGCCCTGTCAGTGCTGGGGCGGCGACGTACTCAGTTGCAAACAAAACCTACGAGATTTTTTGGAGAATCGAGTTCTTCAGCTCGAGCGTGAATTTGCGACAGAGGAGGTCACGTCAGAGGAGACTAATACAGAGCTCAACAAGCTCGTAAGCGCAGCAACGGTACAAGAGTGAATCGGTAGAACTTTGAAAATCCGATTAACGTATTGGAAACAAGACAGACAATATTGATTTCTCATCGTTTTCACTGGAGCCGGACGAGCACTTGAAAACAACGAACTATGCTGCAGAGAATTTTTTCTTTTGATCCTTGGGATTCTGCTGAGCCTAGTGTTTTCCGTGGTGATACCACTCGAAGCAGCTCTGTTGATATACGGCTACCAGGAAGGCACACGTCAAATCAGCGAATTCTATCTTCTTTCTCGAAGCGTTTTTGGGACAGTTTCTTCGCGTCTCCGGCAACCGCCTTCGAGGAAAAGGGACCAGACACCGCCGCCGCGGAAGCTCTGGCAGCGCAAGCAAAAGAGGCTGCAACAGAGCAGGAAAATGGCGGTGGCGCAGGAGAGGCGGGAAAAAAGGCTCGCATAAAATACGAAAACGCAGAGGGCTATGCAGAAGTGAAAGTAGATTCTCCTTCGTCGATATTCGAGTTGCCAAATATCACTGAGCCCGTCTATGCTTGTCGTATTGACCGCTTTGAACCTGGCGTTAGCCATCCGGCCATTCGCATGAAGCCAGATTTTCTCGCTGGAAACCCTGAGGCCAAAAACGTGTTTTTCTACAAGGTGCGTTTAGGTGATGAGAAGGATGGCAAACTAAATGACAAAGGTCGGCATCTTCTTTGGGATGCCAAGTATCCAGTAGGCAGGTTTGGCGAAGTAAACCTGAATCCAAGCATGTTTGCGGTTGACGGAAAGAGGCAACGGTATTTTTTGATCCACCGACTTACTTACCTAAAAGTAGCGTCTCTCCGAAGTAGAAACAATCCGAAACATGTCAATTTTTCCTAAGTTTCTCAAATGTAGTAAGTACTTGTTTGTTTGTTTTGATGCGCTCCGGGCGACGCGTACGATCCCGCCGGATTTCTTTGTGCTCTGTGTGTGTTATGCTATGGCCGTCATTGCAATCGACTATGGTATATCTGGTCGCCACACTCTCCGCCAGCTGCAGCTTTTGTGGCATGCCGGGCGATGTGTGCAGGCGGCGGCGACTGTGCGTAGGTAGCGCCTGGCCGTGCGGCGCGGTCGGGTTTGGTTGACGTTTTTGCGGTCTGCGTGCTCTGTTCTTCGCGTTCTCGTTTTGCCTTCGTTCTCTTTGTCTTCGCGTGCTAACTTTCTTGTCTCCTCCTTGCTCGTTCTTTGTTCGCCACCACCTATCTCGGCCCCCGTCCTATCGTAGCGGGCAGCGATGGGTTTACCACAGCGGCCGCTACTCGTTTCCCCTTGTCTTCACTGGAGGTATGGCGGCTGCGCTCGCAAGAACGCACCGTTAAAGTTGGTCGCTAAGTCGCGAAGGTATGGGATGAGCTGCTTCGGGTTCGACGCAGCCGCCCCAACATTCGCCGAAATCCCGTGAGTCTCTACTAGAGCCTGGAGCGCGCGGCACTCTAGGAGGTGCTGCGTGCTTGCCGCAAGGCCAGGGCAAATCTTCCCCGGTGACTCCGCTCGCCAAGCGTCCCAGCCTGAACGCATAGTATCGCCGCTCGCCTTCCCGCGAGCATGCTACGCCTCGCAAGAGGTCCTTGCCGCAGCTGCCTGCGTCTGTCACGGTCTTGGCTGTCTTGCTCCTTGTGCGTGCTGCTCCGCTAATCTGGCGCGACTTGGCTACGCGGAGCGCCCTCGCTGCACTGTAGTAAGTGCCTACTTTTGCACTAAATGATTGTGAAGATTATTGCATGACTCGTTTTTTTTAATGCATCTATTGTGGTCCGCCTTCTTAGGGATGTTGGTTGGGGTCTACTTCACCAACTTCCCTACACAAAAAATTTGACTCAGGTTTTGGAAGTTTTGTCCCAAGGACGATTCGCAGAAGTACGTTATGGAAGTGGAGGTATCCGACAAAGACGGCAATGCACTACCTGGCGTAGATAAGCAAACGATCAAAATCTCGGCAACAAAGGGACAGAAGGGAAAAATGCACTCTCTTGGCGTTGAGCCCGCTGGTGGTGAAGAAGAAGATGGCGGAGGGGAAGAGGGGGATGGGGAGGCTGCACAAGAATAGGGCGTGGTCTACTGCCTTACAAAATCGTGAATTTCAGTCCACTGCCACAAGGATCAGATGATTTTAATGGCGTTTTGTGCCTAGGATCAAAAACCTAGTGCGCCGTTCAGCGGCGACTCTTCTTGATGTTTTCACCTCAAAAAATCTAGGCTTATCCTGTGCAACGTTATAGATACCCGCTTAACTACTTAAACTTCCACCTGGGACAAGGCAGTCTGAAGAAAAAACATGAACAGTCACAGTCTTTCGACTAGCACATGCACCCAACTGGAGCTTATCGCAAGAGTATCGATTCCTCATCATATTACCAGTAATCCTTGCTACAGTCTCCGACAGCTAATCTTAGCTTCTTCAAAATTTGAATTTATGTATCATTTGACTAAAAGATGCAGAAAGACCTGCAACAGTCAGAAGAGAGGATGAGCAAAAACTGAGAGGAAAAGGAAAACGATACATTTGCTTTTGGAGATGAATGTGGATACACCGAGGGGAGGTAGGGAATGAATGGCCTTCTTGGCTGGTGACAATCATGTCAAGAGGAGTTTGCTGGATGCCTCTTCGAAATGGTCTCATTCTCACTTAGTGAAAAAGAGTGAAAAACTAAAACAATGAAAAAGATGATTTAGTTAGATGATAGGCCCACCAGGTCATAAATCATATGTACTTACTAAGATTAGTTGGAGGTCGCTGCGCCCGCAGCGTATCTGACCGATGTACTGATAATAGTCCTAAGGAAATACATATAGATACATTACTTTCTTTCCGTATATTTCATCTTCTGGAGGTAAGCTTCTCTTTTCCACTTCTACGTCGCGAGCGCAAATAATTTGAAATTTGAAAGATGCCAATAATCCGCGGATTTGTTTGCGCAAAACTCTGCGATGAAGCGCGTTGTCTTTCTCGTGATATATGAGACGCCTTGGTTGTTCTAAAACTGAACCCGAACAACAAGAAAAATCAGGACTATGAAGTTCGTTTGCCCGCTGGAGCCAGCACCACGACCGGGCATGTCGGAGCTTCGAGTACTTGTGAAAACATGGAGTCTGCATGCTCGAAACGATGCTTCCGAGGTTTGGGCGAAACCACGGTAACTAACTTGATGACAACTAAAGTAGCTGAAAAAGACGTCGGGCAACGGCAAGGATCCAATGAGTACTTACTCCAATTAGGTACAATTCATTCCAATGTTGATTTCCTCTTGTCCTTGGTTGTTTTTCACTTAACTTTCTACAACAAAAGACGTCAATTTATGCCATATTATCTAGCAGGCCTAATTTGCCCGCTTTGCGCGCGCAAATCGATCCGCAGGTGGACTTTTTGGCAGCATCGGAAGACTTTCTGCGACAGCTTGACGCTGCGACGCCGTACAAAAGCAGGTCGGGCGCGCGCGTTTGTTTTGAGTCCGAAAGTGACAAAAAGGCAGGGCTGCCAACACTCGAAATGCTGTTTTTAAGGGAGGAACACTGAGTCTCTGGTGTAACATTCTCCTGATTTGTTCGTTGTGATTCAGATGATGCCAAGGGAGAAATTGGGCAGGTGCTTTACAACTTGATGATTATGAGTACTGCGTTCTTGTAGCTAATCATGATGAAACTAAAGTCCTCTACTTTTGTATAGAACCTTACACACGAGTTTCTTAGGACGAGTAAGACTGCGAGTCATACTATTAGAAACCGTCTCTAACGTTTCCGAGTCTGGACCCAAACGCGGCGCACCCATCTGTTTCCAGCACAGGGCAAAGTAGCGCCAGAGGAGGAGCTTCACCAAGGCAGTTTTACGATAGTGGTAACGTGTACAATGCAACGAGCCTCGGACCGCGAATTGCTGCCGGCCTTTGTCCAGGGACGAGCGTGAAGACGGCACCCCCGATTTGGGCAGCAAATAGTGCAGTTTCACTACAACACGCAGCCGCAAGCAGTGCAGCAGCAAATGCCGCTCTATTTGAAAACCCATTGGAGCTTGTAGAGCCACCAGCAGAGCCACCAGATGCTGACTCTTCGATTGCGCTATCAGAATCGTCAGCGAGCGTTGAGATAACGGCGGATCAGTATTTTGGATTCAAAGTACAGTTTTGAGAACAAGAATAATGCACTCCAAGTTGCGCTGCAAACGTTGTACCGGGCGCGTCATATCATCTTGGTCCTCAACATGTTGACAATTACCAGGTATACGGTTGCGGATCCGCAGGGCGACGCCGCGTGTGTACGGTTACTGTGGCGTCGTTTACCCGCAGGTTCAAGCGTAGACTTCGTCCTCGGACGTCCGTTTTTCGAGGGCGCGCGAGTACTGGAGTACGAGCCGTGCTCTGCGCCTTGGGGCTGCATTCAGATCGTCACACTGGCCGACTCGCAGACGACGCTTCTGCAGTCTTTAGCACTAGGGACTCTGCTGCTAGTCGTGGGGTTCTTCGCGTTGGTGTCCTATTCCTTAGCCAGACAGCGCGGCGGACTCTTCAAGGAAGACTTTTTTATGGGTTTTGGGACACCCTCAAATACTTCCAACTCAATCGAGCGCTCCTCAACTGGTAGTCCTACACTGTCATCGAGTGGTGCAGCCAGCCCAGTGTTCGTTTTCCGCATTGAATCCCCGGACGGCGAATTCGACGGATACTACACATCGGGAGAGGCGACTCCAAATTATCATTCGCCAAATCATGATCAGCAGCTGCAACAGGGACAGAATCATGATAGTCGGGTCGACGCCGGACGAGAACGAAGCGCATCTGGAGCAGGACATTCGACGCAGCTCATTTCATCTGATACTGGTCCTCCAGGCGTAGCATCGTCGAATAGGAGAGGCGCGAGTGCTGGCGTACAAAAGACAGCTGGAAGTCCGCAGACTCGAGATATTCAGGTTATTCAGTGTAGAAGTAAACTCTATAGTCCAGACAGCGACGGCCGCACATCGTCCAACGGCTCCCTTCTTCTCACAGAGCCCGGGGCAACGTCGTCCCACGCTTCGCCCATATTCGACAATGCAGCACCACTAGCGTGGGTGTCGTCGCCAAGTAGAAATGGTAATGGGGCTGCGAACATGAGCGTTCCTGGTTCAGGACCTCGAGGAGCAGCGCCCATACCTCTTGGCGATGACGGGGTGAACATACCTCTTGGCGATGACGATAGAAGGGCCCGCGTGAGTGAATTGCAGCGGTCTTTGCTGTGCACGGCAGGCGGTGCCCAGAGTTCCTCGTTCGGCAACCGACGCACCACAGCAGGTAGTATTTCGGCCTCTCGTGGTGGACGGCAGACAGAACATCAATTAGTACAAGATGATTTTGAGAGCCCCAAGTTCCACCTCAGGATAAAGGACAAAGGTGCACCACCGTTTGTAAACAGACCTCTAGTACCAAACGCAACAGCCCCCGGTCGACCCTCTTACTATCGTGATCAATCCTCGCCCTTTGTTGCCGGAGCAGGGCAGCGGAAGAGTACAGCGGGGTCAAGTTCTAGTCCGAACATCACAACTACTAGGACCCAAGAACATGATTGTAAACCTGTGACACCTGCTCAGCAGGACGCTTTTTCAAGTGCAGGCAGCTATTATCTGATGGAGTACGGAACTGCCCAACAAAAGCAGTGTGGCCCGATGCCCTCGAACGCATCCTCGTCAACAGCCAGTTCATCTGCCGCGTGGCAGTCTGAATCGGAAAAGCTTCCACTACATACCGTAAATTCACAGCCACACATTCACGACGTAAATATGACGGAAACTGCTACAGAATCTGAATCGTTTCGCGAAGATGGCACTCGAGGGTGGACCACAAAGGTGTTGGCCGAACCCAGGCAGTATCACAATTATGATAGTACAACTTAAGAGGTACTAGAAGTAGGACTACCAGTACTACAGAGAGAAGCTTCACCTTTATCAGACATGCATTTTTCCCGTTTCGATATCGAAAAGGGTTATCTTCTTCACGTACTCCACCTTTTTATAGAAAAAACAGACATGACAAACTAACAAACAGAGTATTTTTTGGGGACCGAAGACCCTTTTCGTTCTCTGCGTACAACTGGGTTTGTCTTTATTCATTATCAGTGAAGACTGCTCTAACACAAGCACTTCGGGACTCGAAGTCAGCAGGACACTAGAAGCTTCGAGCGCGCCGTAAGCCGATCTCTGTCGGGACTGTCCTCTGGAATCTCTTCTTTGTCCCAGCACATTGATTCTGGCACCCTCGAGGGTAGTTCATCGTCGTTTGGAACTCCAAGAACTTTTTTCCCTCAGCAAGGTTTTGCTTCTAGTTTGGATCCTCGTCAAGGTGCTGGTGCTGGAACAATCAAGAGGAATGGTATCTCTGAGCAGCTTCCAGACCGAAGAGAGATCCTCAGCAACAGCGATGATGAGCACGCCGCGAAGGAGCGAAAAGGAGGCGGCAGCGTTTTTCGGTGGTTACAAGAAAACTTCCAACAAGCGTTTCGCCCACCAGCTCTTAGTGCTAGTGAGGAGGATGATAAACTACGCGAGTCTTTTGGTCTCCCGCCTGCGCGAAGTCTTTCGCCCAATGAAGCGCGCGAACAGAATCAGCAAATGCTTGGGCGTGCGCTGTTGCGCAAATAGGTTGGTGGTCGTGTGAGCCTTTTACATGCCTTCTTCGGAATACTTTTTTGGGAAAAGCAGCTCGGTCGAATAACCGCTAACATAACAAATAATCTTTCGTGTCAAATTTACGAAAATAATCAAGCTGAAGCGAAAAGAGGGCCATGACGATAATAATGATATCGGGTTGTTTTCGCAGCGGCAGCCCCTGGTTGTAAATCTACTTTTTCTGCCGCTATGCCCAAGCCTATTATATTGATACATGCCCAGAAAGCGGACCCATCAAGGGCCCGCTGCGCTGGGCATAGATTCGCAACTAGACAGATAAGACTATGAAGCAAGGCGCTAAGTCATCAAACTAGCGACGCGCGGCTGGCTTAGAATGAACTATCATGGACGCCGCCACGGCCAAGCCAGCGGGTTGGCTGTCGCTGTCTTGTAGCTAAGCTAGCGAGCTGGAGCGGCTATGGCTAAGCTAGCAGGCTAGCGACGACAAACGTAGCAAGCTGGTTACGACTAGGCTAAGAGGCTGACTCTGACTGCCGCCCGGGCTAAGCTAGCAAGGTGGCCATGGCTAAGCTAGCAAGCTGGCTACGGCTAAGCTAGAAAGCTGGCCATGGGCAAGCAGCTAGCATGCTAACTCTGGCTAAGCAGCTAGGAGCAAGCTAGCTATGGCCAAGGAGCTAGCAAGCTTGCTGGCTATAGCTCAGCAGCTAGCAACCAAACCAGCTTTGGCTAAGCACCTAGCAGGCAAGCTATGGGTAAGCAGCTAGCAGGCTAGCTACGGCTAAGCTAGCAACAGAACAGCAAGCTAGCCACGGTTCTCTAGCAAGCTAGCCATGGCTAAGCAGCTAGCAAGCTAGCCATGGCTAAGCTAGCAAGCCAAGGGTCTTAACCTAAGGGGTGGCCCTTACGGAAGGGCTTAATATTAACCCAATTTTAGTACAAGTACTCCCTTAAGGAGCTCCCTCAAGGACCATTTTTGCCCTTAAGGTTAAGGGAGCGAGGCCTATAATTTCATAGATTTCTATAAATATATAATAGAAATTCCTTAAGGGAGTTCCATTTCCTTAAGGAGGCTCCTTAAGGAGAACCCCTTGAAGGTCTTAAAAAAATTGCTTACCCTATAAAAAAATATTGATGATATCATACATACAATTACAGAGTTGCAAATACTGGGGAAAACGGAGTTAGAAGTAGTGCATTCATTATTTGTCTTTGTTAAATTTAAACATTGAATCATATGGAAATGGATATGAGGGAGAACTCATTTCTGTGGGGGGGTCCTGCGAACGCTATTTCTGTGGGCAGATGTTATTACTGCGACATCGTCTGTAGCTCGTCTATTTCTGCGCATCGTTTTTATTGATTTGAATATTAATTCGAATTTGTTGAATGAGCTGACATCAGGTAGGACGAGAACCGATGCTGCGACGGTTACAGCTGAGACAAAAGTAGAGATGAAGGATGTCGATTAGGTGCCCCTCAATTACTACTGATAGTCGTATGTCGAATTCACCACGGTTCATTACCGCTGGTCTTGTGTCATGCCGGGCGAGGAGTTTTGGCGTTTCTTTTCCTTTCTGTTTCTTCTTTGAGACCACTCTTGCCTAGATGTGTCATGGAATAACTACTTCCTTAAGTACGTTGTATCTATGTCTATGATTGAAACTTCCTTACCCAGATGAAAATATTGGGTAACGCAAGTCATAACCATCGTCAAGGAAAGAAAGATCCTCTCCTTTGAACTACAGGGAAATCAGAGGAGGTGCGAACAAGATCCAAAAATCCATGAAGACTATTTTTGTTCAAACAAAACGGCAACAGCACTGAGACACCAAGTGATCCAGCGAGGACGCTGGTTTGGCATAGATCAAGTGGCAGTGAAAATTTATGATCTCGGTTTTCTATCGGCTACAACGATCTTCTACTTAAGTAGTTCTTCCTCCTACGGCATTATCTATTTTCGCCAAGAGTATGACTTCTATGACAATGACGAAAGCAGGAACGAAGATAAAGTTTCCCACCGACGTCATGTTGAAAGCAATCATCACCTCGTTACCATATTTCCAAAAGAATTTCTATAGGAGGAGGAGTATTTGAAAACGGACAAACAGCGACCCTTTTAGCAGGCCAAAAAAAGAGGAGAATCGCAAATTTGAATATTGGGACGCTCTCTATTGTTCCGTCACCTTACTTAGAATTGATAGTAGTCGATTTTTCGGGCTTATCGGCATCAAGCTTTTTCTAGTTTGGTGGTCCTAGCTCCCTTGTTACGGTTTGATGAAGAAACTTTTTTAAAAGAACCACCTAGAACTACATCAGATCGAGAACAAGATGGTGTTGTTTTTCACGTCGCAATTTGATCCCTCGTGGGTTGTCTACTGTGGTGTGGACAAATTTGAGAATGAGAAGTTATTGCAAAACGGCTTCCCTGAGGATTTGTGGTTTCACGTGAACGATTTGTCGTCAGCCCACGTATACTTGAGGATACCAACCGGGAAATGGCGGAAACTCCTCGACATTTGCTACCCACCTCACGGTATACCTGGTAAGGGACCGGAAGGACTCTCGAGGCTGACAGAAGAGGACTACAGAAAAGTCATCCCGCAAGAAATCATAGACGAAATGTGCACGCTGGTAAAAGGCAATAGCATCGCAGGGAGCAAACAGTCAGAGGTATTAGTTTTGCAGTCTCGTGTTAAGTAAGTAGTGAGAATCTAGCATTCAGCTATGTCCAGCATCAGCAGCATCACGACGTAGCTACGTACGTAAAGAACTACGACGAGTCTGAACATTATCTTCAATTGTAGCAGGAATACAATTTAAATTTATAGAATCCATGGTGTGCAAGTGCATGTCCATGGGTGTTAATGTCGCTAATCTTCAAAAATAATAGGTTGACGTTGTATGGACGCCATTTGCAAATCTGCGGAAAGATCAGCAAACCATGGACACCGGAACCGTTGGATTCGTGAACGAAAAACAGTGTTTCTTCGTGCGCCGCTGTCCCACCAATCGCGATTTGTTGAAGAAATTAGAGAAGAGCAAGAAGGACGTGGATGTCGACCTTGCGGCGAAATTGGATGAGCGGCTCAAGGCGGAAATCAGCTACCGAAAGCAGAAGGTTGCATCGGCAAAGCAAGCGGAGAAGGCGCAAGAAAAAGAACGGGCTAGGGAAAGAGAAATGAAATCGTACGACAACTTGCATATGAGGATGGGCGACTGCACGACAACGAACGATTTGGGACCAGAATATACGGGAACCATTGACGAATGCCGCGAGATGGAAGAAGACTTCATGTAAAAATCTTTAGTAAATCTAGCTGGCACTACAATCACCCCTTTCCACGACTGATTCACTTGTTACGCAACCCGAATTGCTAACTGGGACTTTCTTCACCCGAAAGTGACCTTTCTCTCTGTAGCTCGACAGGATACAAGATTTTCTCAGGCCTCTTAGTACTACGACCGGGCACCGACTCGTCGTGTTCCAGACAAGGCAACATCAACGCTGTAACGCGTACAGCTGCCACACAGGATGGCAAGAGGCGATAATGACTACTTCTGAGGGACTTCGTTGTAGTTGTGAAAAGAAGACCTCTGGTGCTGCGTCTCGTCTTGTAATCTTAGTGGCCTGAAGCTGAAGCTGTTTGAGTGAATTATACGACCACCCCTGTCGGGTGGCTGACACTTCGGTAATCATGCATAATGAAAGGCTTTGTGTGATGCTTTGACAAGAATCCACTCTGAGTAGACCCAGTGTACTGCTTCCTTGGCGCTAGATGTGGGTCGGTGTGACTAGACCCTCGCTTTTCCCTCATTTGTGTTGAACGACTTTTTCCTTAACCCCCTCGCTCTGGATCGAAGATTGGTTCATCGCAATTTTCTTTGAGATTTTCCTACTTCATCTCTCAGTTTTCTAGTTGCAACCAAGTTGAAATAAGTTGGATTGTGATGGTTAGGTTTCCACCCACGACATATTTTCCATCTTCAATGGATGTCATTCTTGTTGCAGAGTAGACTGTCAAGACAATACTTTTCCTGTTTTTTCAAAAGGTCGATTATCTTTCACGACAGGCACGACGCGCACGCGTACCCTTTATGATATTAAGTAGTTCTTTTTAGTATTGCGAGCTTAAAAATAGACGCAACCAATTTCTAAAGTAGATAACCTCTACGAACAAGTTGAGTGAAATAAAATAAAAGGAATTGACGATCATGCCCTCAATGCCCTCTGTCGCAACGAATTTGTCGGAGCTTTCTGCTCCCCCTGACGGTCTGACCTCGGGCTCGCCACCGGAGCATGCTCTGCCTCCTTCGCGCGTATCCGAGATGTTGCAAGCTGCAGCGTCCAAGGGAGTCCTCGATGGTGACCCCGACTGCGTCTCCGATGCTCCGGTTGCTGTGTTTTATGATTTGGACTTGGTTGACAAGCACGTTGGCGCTCTCGTGGCTCTATTCGGCAACTCCTTTCGACACCATGCGGCCGTGAAGAGTTGCCCGTTCCCACGCATGCTGCGCCACTTGCACGTGCGACACGGCTTGGGCATTGAGTGCGCCTCGTTGGGGGAAGTACTGAACGGCGAAAAGGCTTGTGGCATCCCACCAAGTCGCATCGTTTTCGACTCACCCTGCAAGACAGTCAAGGAGCTGCGCTACACTTACTCGCGCGGCATGCACATCAACCTCGACAACTTCGACGAGTACAAGCGAATGCTGGCAGTGAAGGCTGAGGTGTCGACTGAGGCATCCTCATCTGCTGTGGTGGGTCTGCGCGTCAACCCACTGGTGGGAGCCGGTGAAATCAAAGAGCTGTCAGTCAGTACGCCGGACAGCAAATTTGGAATACCGATAACAGCGAAAGCAGAAATATTAGCGGCCTATCAGGTTCGTGACCCTGACCACATGATGGATTATTTTCTTCAATGAGCAGTTGTATTCCACCTCTGGCTCTGAGTATTGATATATTAGGTAGACGTGATCCTAGAATCGAAAAAATTTTCTTCAGTTAATTCGACAATTTAATAACAGGAATCGCCATGGTTAAACTCAGTGCATGTTCATGTCGGAAGCGGAAAAATGGGTATGGGGACACTCTCGGCAGGTATACGTGTAGCTGTCGAACTTGCCCAGACGATCAACAGTACAGCGGGTCGCGCGCAGATAACACACGTGGACATCGGTGGCGGTTTACCGGCAAACTACGGCTCAGACGCGTTCGATAATGGCGACTCAGCTCCAAGTTATGCGAAGTACGCAGCACACTTGAGGTAAGTAGTATTCTTTGCTTTTATGGATGCTTATGATCTAACACCTCCACTTCCTTCCTCGTTGACGAGTTGCTCGGTCAGTAGTTTCCTTCATTTTAGTTCGGCAGCGAGAAATGCCCTACTCTCCTAGTACTTCTAATTTAAATTTTGCTTGTTTTACACTCGTTTTGGTGCTTCTTTGCCCTGCAACATTTTCCGCTAACGATCTATCAATCAGGGAAGCAGTGCCAGAGCTTTTCTCAGAAGAATTCACAGTTGTAACGGAGTTCGGGCAGAGCCTGTTTGCGAAATTGGGTTTCCTAGCGAGCCGCATCGAATACTTGAAGAGACCTGGCAATATTGCTATCATCCATTTTGGAGCAGATTGTTGTCTTCGACAGGCCTACACCGCAGCGCACGGTCGTAGGATGGAAGTATACAAGAGCTCGGGAGAAGAATTTGCATCGTCTAGCGAGGAAAAGTTTTCGGTTGCCGGGCCCCTGTGCTTTCAGGGGGATTTTTTGACGAAGGACGCGCCATTTCCCGCAGAACTTTTAGTGGGAGACATCGTGGTCCTAAAAGATGCTGGCGCCAATAGTCTCTCGCTTTTCTCAAGACACTGCAGCCGTTTTTGTCCGCCGGCTTATGGCTTCCGCTCTACGGGCACGGGTCACTTTGAGGTAATAAAGCCTCGGGAGACACCCGAATCTCTCATAAACTTTTGGGGGGGAAAGATGCAGGACGCAGAAGCATGATATCACAGATTGGTCATGAAATCACAATTTTTTGAATGTGAATCGTTTTTCCTTAAATCTTGGAGCTTACTTGTAGCTTCAGGATCAGTTAATACAAAAGTACGTAAAGCAACAAAAGTGCGCCTCATTAATATGTTGGTTTTTATTTTGTATCGATCTTATCCCGGAACCGCGGTACTCGCGCGGAGTGATTCATACTACATACATTATTAAGATTAGACGGAGATGATTGGCGCTGGTCTGCTGCTTTCGTTCAGGTGTTCTTGGAGCAGTAGGAACAGGAAGTATGGGTGGGAGTAGGAGTGTGCCGTGTGGCAGGAGAACGGTATCTCGCTTTGGCTTTCTCAGTGGGGAAGATGTTAGAAGATGACGCCGTTCCGTAGTGATCAATAGTGGTCCGAGTAGACACACTTTCAACAAGCTGAAGCTATCCGACGATGTGACATGCTCATAACAAGCCCCCGTTGTCACCTTTTGAAAAAAACCTCAGAAAACGGAACGTTTATAGCAGAAACGTATGAAGAGGGTAATTTATTTGAGAGAAAAAGGAACGAGAGGAAGATAGATGATGTTTGGAGGCGTAGTCGGAAAACCGGGAATAGAAATAGTAGACGATCATAGTTCTTTGAGACCGAACACATGGCCTCACTTCGTCTTTCATAGATGTTCAGAATGTGTATGAAGGTATTCGTAACCGGATGAATGTCGGCTAGCTTTTATCAACATGTAGAAGCTTGAGGAAAGCGGCCCCGCTCGTGATGCTTGCTTGTTTCGCCTAACCCCGGTCGGGGAAACGACTCAACAGACGCGGATTGCAGTGCGGGTCTCACACACACTACAAGTAGCACCAAGCCTGATGTGCTGCGGACAAAAGCTGATGTTGATAGATTGGTCCTTTATTGAAAAATCATACTAGAAGTGCACAAGAACAGAACTACACGACTGTCAGAGACAAGGTGTTGCTGAACTACGACACCGTTGTTACATTGAGTCATAAACAAGAGTTACAACACGTAGAAAAGCACACTCACGATTGTGATAACTACGACGTTCATATCAGAAGTTGGGAGCAGGTCGATTATGTATACGGAAAATACTAGTGAATCAGCATCATACTACAGGACGAGGAAGGCGAGCTTATAAACAACTTTCTGTAGCAGGACACGGCTCGCAGATATAGGAACAGCGCAACTACTTTCATCTTATACGAAGCAGCTACATCATATCTTCAAACAAGGTTGATAGATTCCTGACAAAATGCAAGGGGGACAGAACAAAGGCAAGAATCGTAAGGGCAAAGGCAAAGATTATCGAGGGCCAAAGGTGGCAGCAGGTGGAGAGGACGGATCGCAGCCGATATATCGCGTAAAGCAGAAGCCAGGGGAGCATAGCACGAAGCAAGATGGCTCTTCGAACCTTAGTAACTCTACCGCACCAGCGAGCGGCAATTCAAATACCTGCTTAGGTCCTACAACATCCACTAGCAAGCGCAGCGGAGAGCGCCCGTGCAGCACGACAGCTTCTTTTATGGGTAGTTAACAATTTTTTACCTTTTCACCAACGGGAAATGGAGCAGGACTTGTATACTATAAGACAGGTCAGACAAGAGTTTTCGGGGCATGACTTGTAAGACCACTCAGATTAAGAGAGATGTCAAGCACATAGACAAATGAATCAAAATGATCATGTCAAGTTGTAATTGTACACGACTCTGTGCTAATAATTCTGCTTCTTGCACTGCGTCTACTGGGTTTCAACACGTTAGTGACCGAAGTTCCTGTACATCCTCCTCGGCGAGCAGCTCAGCAACGTCCTCTGCTGCTTCCACCCCCCTGGAGCCTACAGGCAAGAGTTTGGAAGATAGTGGACGCAAGACCAAACGTCCTGGAACAACGCCAAAATACAAGCAGAAGAACCCGCCACCACTTTTTATGGAAGCGAGTACATAAGTTTTTTCCTTTGTAACCACGCACACTCTTTCAGTTGAAGAATTAGAAGTGTCTTTTACAACTTAATTTCACATCCCCTGCTTCTAATGTCGTGTCAACCACTGACTCGTCATCCGTATCGCACCTGATTGCAGAGACAGGAACCTCCAACTGTGCCAATCAACGGGAGTACAGTCACGGAACATCTTCACACCATTCCTCCAAAGGTACTGATTAAGCTGTTATTGAGATAATATGAGAATCTTCTAAATGGTGTAACAGCTAAAGGATTAACCACTACTCAACGTTACTAAGTAAATTCTGAACAACTACAACAAAGAATTCCGATTTTAATTTACTGATCAATTGATTTGTTTCGTTTTTTGATAACAGAAACGTCCTCGAGCATGGGGGAAAATAAGCGGTGGGAACTAGCATCGAACGACAAAGACACAACGCATGGACAAAGTGTGGGTAAAAACAAAAAGAAGAAGCGAACGGGCCAAACGCCCAGTAAATCGGAGAGCAAGACGAGCAAAAGCGGTGCGTCAACAGAGGCATCGAAGGTACTTAACTAAGACAGATAATACAACATAAATTCTCGGTGCCTATTTGTAGGTGCTATTTCCTGCTTCATGCTTGATAAAAGTTTTAGTAAATATCAACCATGAGGAGCAACCGCGTCCTAGCATATTGTGGAGGTCGACTCATCAACCAAACCTTCAGGAAAACACAGCCTCCGTCGCTAGCGACGAATTGCGACGCAGCGGCCTGCAAACTCCATCGTCAGGTGTCGGAAATCACGGCGCCCTGAAGACACCCGGCTCGGGGCAACGTGTACACGGAAGAAAAAGTCATGGCGCCAGCAGTAAAGATAGTGAAGGCACGGCGTCGTCAAGATTTTACTCTGAGCGTGGCGGAACAGAAGCCGGCTCTTCCTCGTATGGTCGAGGAGACCACAGCTCGTCTTCTGCTACGACGTCTTCCAGCAATAATGTTGGAGCGCCACGCTCCACTAATACTCGCAGCGCCGCCCCAACTACATCGGGTCGTGCAAGTGGAGCAGTGACTTATTTTGGGCAGAACAGTAACTCAGGAGCGACCTCCTCTGCGACCTTTAATTCATCCTCGAATACGGCGAGCACTCCCCACCGAAGCGGGTCACCTGGTGCTCCGAAAGGTACATCATCTTACTTTTCATCTACTGCGGCGTCGTGTTGGAACGGCGCACGGAACGCTTCTAACAGTTTTAGTTTTTCTGTACCAGCCACAGCGGCGCTCCTGCTCTCGTGGTAAATCCCTTTGTATAACATCAGGTAACGGCGTCGGCGCTGGAAGCAACGATAGTTTTAGTTCGGCAGTGACAGCAAGTGCTGGCCCTTCTGCAGTAGGAGGCTCCAACAGCTCTAAAAATTATGTTGCGGAGCACCAGGTGCAGGTTCCACCAGGAGCGGCACCCACACCGGAAGGGTCGTCATCAAAAAGCGGGACAACGTCAGCTGCGATGAAATCGCCATCCCCAATAACAATGTCAGATAGTGCTCTTTCACCAACCTCCGCGCAGAAGACCCACAGAGTAACAGCGAGCAGCACGAAACGAAATAGCGCCAGCCTTGAGAGCTTACTGAGCAACGTGGCGCATTTCCATGCGTCCGAACTACGGGAGTACGGTCGAAAACCAGGTGGCGCACCTGGCGTGATGCCCGCGGGCTCTGCACCTGTGATCAGTACGAGCGCAAAAAAACGTCGCGGTGGTGGGGGCAGTAAAGAGGATCCTCACCATTCCAACACCTCTAGCGCTAAAGGCAGTCCACTGCAAACGCCAAATACCTCTGCGTCGTCGGCCCCCTTGCAGAATCAGCGTGCCGGGGGTAGTGGCGGAGGAAGCCAGACCACCCCCGGAGGCGGCACGACGGGAGGCGGAATTTCCGAAGGCAGTGCTAGTCTCCGGCAATCTCAACAGCAGACCGGGGGCGGAGCAGGGAACCGATATAATGGAGGTTCTTATCATGGAGGCTCAGGAAGCGCCCATTCGTCCACGTCGGGTGGAGAGCACCAGGAGAATATTGGTCGAGAGATGAATTCCACGGCCAGTCAGCACCACGAACGTCAGAGTAGTTACCAGCAACACCTTAGTAATACGATGACCCGCGAGCACAGCTCTTCGAGTAATACTAACAGTGCGGGTGCAGGTAACAACTCTAGGGGAAGCAACAACACGAGTGGAGGAGGGAAACAGAACCACATGAACAGTAATAAAGATCACGCGCCAACAACATCTTCAACAAGTGCAAAAGGCGGCTCAATGACATTGTCATCGACTGGTGTAACGGTTGGAGGCGCGAATGATCTCGGGCGAGACAGTCTCGTTGGAAGACATTCGAGACGCGGCGGAGGCAACTCGTCGGCCTCGCCTGTAGACGATCCGAGATACCGAGGTAGCTATAATAACGGAAGCAAGGGAGGTGCCCGAGGAGATTTCGGCGGACAGGCGGAGGAGAGTGGCTCACCAAGGTCTGTAACATCTTCTAAGGGGGGTCGAGGTAGTAGAAACCGCGATCATCATGTCTCCTATAGTACTCAGGAAAGGGGCGGAAGCGGTGGCTCATCACACATTATAAACACTGAAAGGATCAGTGGTCGGGGATCCCAGCAGGATCCCCGCGAGGTTGAACGAGGCTACAACAAAAGCAGCAATTTGTCAAATGTGAGTTTGAAAAGCAATAGCAGAGCAGTGGAGAGGGATAACCTCAGTGCGCATCTCTTGGCGAGCCACTACCAACATAACGTCGCTGGCGTGTCCATAACGTCTGGAAGTGGACACTACAGTGTCTCGTCCGTGGGCGGCGGTTCTACGATAACGGACAACTCGCCGGCGCGCGGCGGCCGGGGGCTCCCGCCGTTGTCAGCGGAAGGAAGTGGCGCTCCGACCTACCGT
Organism: Amoebophrya sp. A25; assembly: GCA_905178165.1. Lineage (NCBI taxonomy): Eukaryota > Dinophyceae > Syndiniales > Amoebophryaceae > Amoebophrya > Amoebophrya sp. A25. Next base: position 2,525,293 of record CAJINU010000002.1, on the reverse strand, counting down.
GGTGGTGCGCGGGATACGTATTCATCGCGAGGGAGAATAGACCCCTGGGAAACACCTGACTACCCGCCGAGTACTAGTCAGTACGGTGGGGAACGGGAGCAGCTACATTCTTCAAGTACTAACATACAGCATATTACTAGGGACAGTAGAGATAGAGGAGATCGAGATAGAGAGCACTCGTCACAACACGGCGGCCAGTTGCTCAACCTAGCCTCGAGCCTTGGCGGTGGACCAAATCAGTCTTCTTCTGGAGATAGTATGTATTCAAGTCGCAACAGCGGAAATCCTTCGTCAGCCTTGCCACCTGGTGCGTCTTCAACACGGGGACAGGGTAAAGGCCCTGGCGGCACGCCTAACTGGCTTGATAGAGAGACCTCCGCTGCTAAAGGTGGCAACTTGTCGAATTCCCATGGAGGCGCTGGGGGCAACACTGTGATGAATGCGCACAGTGGAGGAGACCAGTACATGGACGGCGGAGGCGGGTCATCCTCGTTTCATGGTGGCTATAGTCGAAGTAACGCATCTGGAGGTCCTGGTGCGTACAACGGGATGGGCCCACCGCACAGTGGTATCGGGAGCGGAATGTCCTCGAATGGTGGACCAAGCGATCTGGTTCCGGGTTCCCGCAGTGGAAATATGACAGGCGGCGGCGATTCATCGTCGCACTACAACAGCAGTCGAGATTCGAGAGACGGAGGTGGTGGACGAGGAGGTTACTATGGCAGTAGTTCTCATCAGGGACCCTACAACAGCCAGCATGAACAGTATCATGGTGCGCCGGGAGGAAGCTCCTACAATCAGCATTCCTCCGCGGGATCCTCTGCTGGCAGCGACAGACTAGGTGTCAGCAGTGGGAATATGAACATGTATGCTGGAGGAGGAAGTCATTTCGGCAATACGCAGCAGCTGCAAAGAGGACGAAGCGTAGCGGACTCACGCTGGTCGTACTACCCCTCTGATGCCGTTGGCGGGTCATCCGCCGGAACTAAACCGGAAAGAGAGAGGCACGAACCCGCCACATTTCAAAGCAATCATAAAGTACTTAACCAATAGATTCTTAGTCTATTACCCAGAACTTCTTGTTGAACGATTTGCTGATTATCCATCTCTTTGTAATAGACCGACTTCTAGGAGGTCGCGATTATGGTTTTTCATTTTCTGGAATGTGTTGAGTCAAGACTGCTGAAGATTGTTAACATCATTTTGTTTGACACGGCATTTTTACAGATATAGATGATCATGTTTCCTCGTTACTGACTCCAAGCAGCATCTGTATCTCGGGAGGACAGAGACAAGCCAGGAACCTGTAGTGTCGGCGTTTCGAAGGCTTTTTGAGGAGACGCAGCCTATTGAAGATGACGGGTGTACTCAGGAGGGCTACACACGTGATCTTCCGAATGGTAGAATCTACGTGCGAAATATAATCAGCGAATTTTTTCGGCAGGCCCAGGCTCAAAAATATCACTATGCGGAACCGCCGCTCTTCTCGCCGGACCCCTTGCTCATAACAGCCTATGAGATGATCATCGTGCAAATCGTCATGGCCAAAATGAGAGTCACAAGTACAACTACCTTCTTTTCATTTACAAATAATTTGAAGATAGTTTGAATCTCGCAGGCTTCAGCTTCACCGGTCGTCTTATATATATTAATATATATTTTAAATTTATATGTTTCAGGGCTCAGGGCTGAAGGTCCCCCCGATCTAACTTTTTGAGGGAGGGGCCTCCCGCCCCGGGCCCTTTTTCCCGAGGGACTGCCGGGCGGGAAGGCCTCCAAACGCCCACCTTCGAGCCCTCGCGGCTTCTTGCGTATACCCTAGTACAGAACCCAAACCACTGAGGCCGTTCAAGCAGCGACGGCGGGGGGTGGAAGGCTTCTGAAGGCGGCAAAGGTGGCAAGGCTTGCCCCCTTGCCGTGTTGCGTGTACCCTACAGATCTCCTGGGTGCGGGCAACTCACTGGGGGAGCTCCTTGGGGGTGGAGGGACTCCGAGGCCAGCAGGTGGCAAGGCTTGACCCCCTTGCCGTGTTGCGTGTGCCCTACAGTCCTCCTGTGTGCGGACTCCTCACTGGAGGAGCTTGGCCCCTGCTGCCTCCCAGGAGGGCCAAAGCGGCCAGGCCTTCGGCGGCCTCCTTCCCCCGGTGGCTGTCCTTCTGATAGGGTCCAAGAGAGAGTCGGGACGCCGGTGGGGTACACGTGGAGAGCCGCCAGGGCCCTTCGGCTCCGCCTTTTGAGGCCTATCCCCCCGTGAGTCCTTACATGTCACCACCGCGAAAAAAAGGGCGAGCGGACGCCGCCGCCGCTCCATCCACAGAGGGGGCCTCCCTCCCTGGTGCGTATATCTGTTTTCGTATCTACTTATATATATTATAATAAAGTTCTTCATATCGTAGGGTCAGTAGTACCGCTTCTCTCTATCTACTTAGACTTAATAAAGTTTTTCAGCTTTCGCCTCCACGTACTATTTGTTGCTACGTCGCTCCAGACGATCCCCGCTTACCTTGGACGTCTCAGATTTTGCCACTCTAAGTGTTGTTGTTGATTCTCTGTTCACCTCCTCTGGCTCACCAGGTGATGTGAGCAGCAGGAAAGACGACTACAAAGACTACCAAGTCCAGACCACTTATCGGAAGTTGCTGGATATGAGCTTGGATGTTGTGGAGCACACACTTTTGCCCCTTGGGCTAGAAGGTGCGGAGAGTATCCCATCTGACTGGATCTATGACGCTGCCTGCGGAACGTGGGTTCGGGTTAGAAAGCAGCTGGGAGAAGTGCACCCAGGCACCGCTGGACCAGGAGGAGAAGCAGAGGCGTCCTTTTCCCGGCAGGAGAGCACGTCGTCTAGCTGGCAGGGCGACGCTGCGTCAGCGAAACAGGTGCACCTCACAGGTAGCGGAGCTGCTCCTTCGGATCGCAGCGTAGTAGAGGGGTCCTCAGAACGCGGAGACGAAGCCGAGATCACGATGCAGGTCGAACCAGGAGAAGGAGAGGATGTTATGGACTTTTGTAACTATCAACATATATTACTAGGTTTATAATGTTTACTGTACTGAACCTTCTGGGAGTGTAATGCCTAGACTTTGAGTACAAAAGCATGACGAGGCGAGTTGAGTTAGTGGCTTAATTATATTAAGCAGCTAAAAAACAAAAAAGCCATCTAATTATGCAACCTCCTCCCATAGCAGGAACTTGGTAACTTTCCTCTTTGGCTTAGAGGTGTGCTGCAGATCTTGATTGTCTTCTTCCTTTTTATAAGGATGAGGCTTAGGCCCAGCGACGCTTAAAGCACTAAAGTAAAGCCACCCGCTAGCTTTCCCTCTATCCTTAGGTTTATCCCTTCAGTCAATATTCATTTATTTCTTTTTATCATCATCATGCATGGCTATAAGGTCAAAATGATGTTGCTGACCTTGCTGCCAAAAACGTTACAACAACGACTACGTCTCACTCATTCATCTTATAAGTACTAGTTTCTGATGACGAGCACGAGCATGAGTCCGAAATTGTACTTTTGCGATAAGTTTTCAGCGGCCAGAAGTTGAAGTTAAAGAAAAAAAGTAAAAGTATGGCACTATTCCGGTAGTAAATGTATGACTGCGAGAGACTGATGCCATGCCGTTGTTTGGATATTCTTAGTGAGTCCCTATTCTTAACAACATATAATTGCAGAACTCCTCACAAATTGAATTTGAAATTGTCATCATCTTCTCTCTGCGGGTCGGGCTTCCTCTAAGTCTGAACTTGACTCTCTGGTAGTCGGTGATGGTTTACTTTCTGGTGAGCGCGAAGATGGAAGTCACCTCTGTGATGCTTCGGACGTAGCAGGACAAGATGAGGATATGGCGGATGTGACTGAAGAGGACGATGTGACAGAAATGCTGGATAAAGTTCTTATCGAGCGCGTCGGCCTAGGCAGCGAGCGCGTCGGACTAGGGGGAGGAGGAGTCCCGTGCGTTCATGTAGATCTTCAGAATCCAACCTTCGGTCGCGATCATGTCGGAGGAGGTCTACAACGAAATAATGAGGATGCATTTTTGGGTACCACGACTGGTGACAGAGGCCCGCCAGATGAGCATGACACCTCCGCAGACGAGGCGTTGCACCGGAAAAATGAAGGCATGATGTCCGCCGAAGCAGGAGAGGACACGCTGGCCTTGAGCAGAGGCGCCGCCGCCGCGACAAGCATGGCCGGTGACTGCGCAGCGTCGAGGACAAGTCCAGAGGAGAGCAGTCGATGTCCTATCGTGGACATTGAAGACACGAACCAGATTTCTTTAGCGCTTGCAGCAGATAGACTGCCCACGCTAAGGGACGGACGCCCGATCGCTCTCAGTCCGGGGGAGACGGAAGACATGCCTCCTGCACCACTGCGAAGCGGAATTTTCACCACAAGTAAAGATCTGTTAGGCGGTAACGAGGTAGACGATGCCGCGGATCATGTCGTGGATGTGGACGGTGTGGGTGTTGGTCATCGGGATGTCGAAGACGCTCTTGTTGATGTTAGGGATGAAGACGACGGTGCTAGCTCATCATTCAACAAGGATGGCTGGGAGCCCTCAGCGACACAGGTGACTAGTGCGGCGAGCTCCAGTGCTGTAAGCGCTACTTCGAGTAGTGCAGAGAACGAGGTGGAGCTCCTCACAGGGGCTGCAGGCGGAGCTTCATCAGTTGTTACAAACTCAACAATGCTTGGAACGCCGAGCCTGGAGGGAACTATTCGGGGAGAAAATAGTTATCTGACCTGCGGTAGCGGGACATCCCCGAGTTGTGGGGGTGGAGCCAACCGTGGGGGGAAGTCACCGCCCCCACGGGCAGGGCACGCGTCCTCATCCCCGCCTGCAGAACTCGTCAACATTTAAGGCTAGAAGTAAGTTGCTTGTTTTCCTTCTGTCTCCTAACAAAACCTGACGCTGAGTCAGTTGTGAACGTATTGTGGCTTTTATCATGGCAAAAATAGGCAAATGCCGATTCAAGTTCAACTATGATCTCCTTCCGCGTTTGAAGAAAATGGGGCCTCGGGGACAAGTTCCCGAGACATTTTGGTTCTAGTACCACTGGAGTTTTTTCCTTGAGCCCGCACCGTGACTTTTGATGTTACAGTCTAAATTTTCCAGTCGTCTGCTGGTGGTGCATCTCCGCCGATGAGTCAGAATCCGCAGGAGCCAGACGCAGGGGACGAGGATCAGGAACAGGACAGTGAAGACATGTATCACGGAGGTGTGCCGCTCGCGTCGAGTGCGGACGCTGCCGCTTGCTGTCACGCGCCCTTCGGTCCCTCGAGCGAGCCAGGATCCGAGAATATCGGGGCCGTCTTGAAAACCACGGTTTCGGGACTCTTTGACCTTTTCCGAGGAAGTAGCAAGTCCAGCACGCAGGAGCTGACAACCGCTTCATCGCTAGGGCGACTTGAAGAGGGCGCGCCGGTCGTGTCCGTCGCAGCGGACGGGCGCGGAACATCTGGAATGGTCGGGCATCATTCTGACACAGAACCGCAAATGCGAGCGGAAGATAGAGATACGCAAGAAAGGAAAGACGCAGAAGTAGTAGAGCAACCGGAAAAGTCGTATCGCAGCAGCGGAGTGGAGGGGTCTCATGTTAAGAATGACAGGTGACCACATAGACATCTTAATATTATCCACTTACGCCAATAGTAATTTCTGTGACCCACTTACGCGAATAGCTTTAGATTTTATTTTTAGTTGCAACGTATGTTCCGTGGTCCTTGGAAGTGGTTGGACAGTCATATTATGAAATGATCATAAGTTTTATGCTGAGAGGAAAAGCAAAAGCAGGTACAACAAATATATTAGACTTCTGTTAATTCTTAGAAGATTCCAATTATGGGGCGCCCGAGCGGGAAGTGACAGCAAGTTCCGACTTGAGTACAGGAGGCGGCGCAGAAGTAGAAGAGACGGAAGCTCAACAAGAGGGAATCCACCACCAGAGTGAGGGATCCGCTGGTGCTAGCCTTACCGCTTCTGGAGGCGCTAGAGCTACATCTTCGATGGAGGTTGCTGAAGCACTAGAGGTAGAGGGAAGTAAGGCTTTGGGGAGCCCTTCTTCTGGTGGCCCAGGTGTTTCTTCTTCTGTTGAGAGGCAGGGTTACGAGGACGGGATGGTGGAGGTGGATGAAGGCGGGAATGCATCTTCTAGTAGTTGTGCACCGCAAGACAACGGCGGTGACGCACACCGCACGCCTCTGGCACGACAAGACAGGTCTAGTGAGGGTCAGCATCCTAGTGTAGAAAACAATAAGCCGGTAAAACGCAGCTGGGCTGACCAGAGTTGCGGGGACACTCCAGAACTCGAAAGCCATGAGTATCACTTTGACACAACTGCAGCGACAAAACAAAAGATACTCGAGGTGCTGAACACGCTGGAGCCAGGAGACAAACGAGATGCTATTTCACAGGTATAATGCAACAGCGGCCGCTTTTTTTTCTTCTCTATGTGCGGCACGGTAGGTGCTGACAGTTTTGCCGGCCGTTCTGCGTGCGCTCAACACTAGCGGAAACCCTTCGCCGGAGCCAGTGGCTCGAGCTTTGCGCCCAACAGAGAGCAAGCGGGCCGGTCTTGCTATCCGGAAAGGCCAGCGCTTAGCCCCTCGCCGCGTCGATCGCGGACGTCGATGCCGCCGGAGAAGCAGCAGCTTCACCAAAACGAAGACCAGCATGGGCCGGCTGGTGAAGGAATTCGAACACAGGGAGGCGGAGGCAAATCGCCGCAGTCTTGAAAGACTCGCAGTCGCGCAAAGACTTCGCCGCGCAGTCGCACACGAAGCGCGCCCGCGGGTTGATCGTGTTGCGCTTCCTTGTAGAGTGTCACCCCCTCCACTGGAGGCGGGGGCTATCGATGCGCCTGCGTTCTTGGTGGGCCTCCGTTGTCAACGCCAGCACCCAACCCCAGGCCTTCCATACCGGCGCAGCTGCCGACGTATGGGCATGCGCGTGCGCCTGGCCTTGGGCTCTTTGTCATTAGATTCTCGCCACTTGATTGCCGTTACTGGAGGCGGTGGCCAAGTTATTGGAGTGGCATCTTTGGGCCACTTTTTGAAAAGTCTCGCACGCTTCGCGCCTGTCGATTGCGTAGTAAGGGCAAAATGAACGGAAGCGTAATGCGCGGGAAGCCGTCGCGGATGGAGGCAGAAGGAAGAGGAACAGGAGCCGCATGTGACGGCTGCCGCCTCCGTGCGTGGCTTCTTCGTGAGGGCGCCGCCCGGCCCCTCTTTTAGGGTTTACTTTTGTTTCTTTGCTTTTCCAGCAAGCTACGTACCTCGCCCGTGCCCGGCGATATGTTTGATTGCCTGCAGAAGCACTGCGGTGCGCCACAGCCACTTGTGTCTGAGGTCGCGACATCGGAGGCAAGACGACTGAGTAGAGGAGAAGAGGGGCCGGGGAAGATGGGGAGAGGGCTTATTGGGTACAGTGGCGCCTTTTTTGTGGCTTTTGCGCAGATGATAGCTGCATCCCATGGACAGCGACAGAGGCTGGCGCGTTCTTATGTTTCTTCTCTCCTGGGGACCGCGTGCCATGGGCAGAAGTGTAGGCTAAGTAGAGTGAAGACCCGACGAACGTGCTTTGGCTATTATCAATTTTTATTTTATCTATGTCTATCTGGTCCTGGTGGCCGTTATTAGTGTCATTGGATTAAATAAGATTTCTTTCAAATTAATAAGGACCACTAGAAAAAGCGAAGACCCAAAAGACAAGATCAAAAAGTAGATCCTGAGCCTGATCCTGATCTTCAAGACCCAAAAATCAAAAATGACACACCACACAAAAAGCTCTCTACGTGATCGATGGATAACAAAAATAACAAAATCCTGCAGCAACGGAGACGATTAAAAAGCGGAAGATAAACAAATTGCCCTTCAAGTTTAACTTCAAGAACTAGGGTGTAGAACTTTCTCTAAGTCGTATTTTCTGATCCATCCGTGTAGTTATCAAGGCTGTTTAAGTTGATGCGCATTCACTGCGTAATAATTTGATCAAGAAACTGATCACAATCAGGTAGTGCACGATTTGATCGACCGACGCAAACCGGGGAGCGATGAAAGCAAAGAGAAGGAGCTTGGATCGGTTGCGGATTACCTGCCCGTTTCGCAGTTGATTCAGTTCATTTACAGCATAATTCATGTGAGCGGGTTTCACTCCAATCTGAACGTGGACCGAGAACTGTATTAAGGCTTTTCCCCCCGGTAATTCGTCTTTGACGTGATCGATCACTGGAAAGTATTTCTGAGCAGTATCCTGCTTTGCCTCATACTCTTCAGTGGTTGACCAGCTGAAAGATGAATTGTGTTTGTTGGTAGCAGGTCTAACTCTACGGTCGGGTCGCCTACTTGAGTGAGCGACTTTTTTGCTTGTTGGAGAGGCGCGCCCAAAAGGCTTTAGCTCCGCCATCGTCGACTTTCGGCGGCGTTGACAGCTCGACCAGCTTTGACCCGTTTTCAGTAGGAGCGGAGACGATGATGGATAGTAACCAACATATTGGGGTCGCGAAACCCACCAGCACCAATGCAGCAAGTAACGATCATAGTGTTGAAATTTTCCAGAAGAATCCCAGCATTGGAGGATGTTCGAACCTCGCGTGTACAAACAGTGGCGCTGCCCTACCCGGAACGAAAACAGGACTCGTGGACTCAGCATCTCTGGCGCAACAGAACAGCGTCGGAGAAGAACAAGTGCGCCGCGTTGCGGCGAAGGAAGCTGCCAGCGGAGCTAGTACAGGTTCCGTGCGCAGCAGTGGAGCTGCGGGAGGAGGCGCTTCGTTTATCCGCGCTTCCGAAGAAGCACTGGTCCACTCACACAGTAAGGACTCCTCTGGTGCAGCCTCCGAGGTCTCTGCCCTTGCCAGCCCTTCGTGTCCTGCGCTCGGGCCGCGAGACATCACCGCTCAATACATGAAGTCTCCGCGCATATGCGCCCAGCTCGTGGAGCAAGGCTTCACAGAGGATTTGAACTTAAGAAAATAGAAATCACACCATCTTTTCATTTTGTTAGAAGCTTAACTTTTGGTTCTGCTACCTGCTATGCGCGTACACGTAGGGGTTTAGGTCCAGCGACGCTTCAGGCACATAAAAAAAAATAGCCGGCTCTTTTTCCTTCATATCCTAGGGTAGACCGTCCATCGAAAATGCTATGCCCACGTCGGCCATCTCGAAAATAGCTGTAGTTGTACAAGCTGAAACTCCTGCCCAGTTATTGCATTGAAGATTGCAAACAATAACATCAACGCGAACTTCAAGGCTAGTTATAGCCCGCCAATTTGAACTCGGAACCACCTAGTTTTACCTTCTAATGCATGTAACCCACTATGGGAACATGCTATGGGGTCTTGCAAAGGTGAATATGCTCGCGAAGTTTCCCAACCTGTTGCACATTGCTAGGCACGCCTTGGTAGAGAATGCCTCTGCGCTGAAAAGTCACAATCTTGCAACGATTATGTGGACATATGCTTCGAATAATGTCTATGACGCTGAGGTCTTCCGGGTTTTGACGAGGAGAGGTAGTATTCTTGTTGTGGAGATGGAACTAGTATTTTGTTAACTAAGGCTTGCATGATGTGTGCTAATCTAATATTTATAGATAAATTCAAAAAAATTGTAGTGTTATAGGGATTCTTAGGCGAGGGTGACCAAGACCATGCATCCTAATGCTATCTTTTAATTATTGCTACTACAAACATCAATCAATACCTTCAATGAATTATCTCAACAATCTTCTCAAATCTACTCTTATCTCTACGACAACAGCAAGCGAGGTCGCGGATGCGTTTACTCCGCAGCTTCTGGTAACAATATTGTGGGCGTGCGCCACGGCGAACTACTCGACTAGGAGATTTGTGGATAGTATGGTAGGACGTTTGCACGAAGTCGTCGACTGGTTTCATGTCGCTGACCTGCCGAACTTAAGCTGGTCTCTTGCAAAACTCGACCCGCGTGGCATAGACCCCATGTTCCAGATTTTTGCGTCCAAAGTTTACGACATCACATCACTTGATGATTGCGCAGCGGTGGCTTTAGCGTACTTCTACTAGTACATTTGTAGTTCTTTATGAGATTCATTTTGAAGTCGAAAGTCATGCTTTCGCTATGATCGTAGGTGAAGCACCGACGAACTGAGTCTTATTTTGTGCATTAGTTGCTAACTAGCTGTTGCAGGGGCAAACTTGAATTTCTAGATGGATCTGATGTCAAATGGCTCACCCGAAATCACCACACTAACGCACGGGATTTATTCTCATTCATACTCTGTCACATCGTCTCGTCGTCGTCTTTCTCTAGGTTTGGTCGCGCGGGACTTCTGCATAGGAGTAGCTTTTACCGGCGTCTCTCAGACGCCACGACCCAATTGCTGAATCACATGGACTACCCAACTGTGCTCTCTCGCGCCTTGAAACTGGGGAATGAAACGGCTATAGTGTGCTACGCTTTCGCGCACAGCGGCATTATGGACAAGACCCTCTTCTCAAACGCGTGTAAACGAGCGATAGAGCAGAAGATCAAGTTCGACTGGTCAGCAGGCATTAGAATGTTGTGGGCGCTTGCGAAGGTCCGCTGCAGTCACCTTCCCTTCTTGAAGTTCATACTTCCTAGCATCAAGAACGAGCTGGAGGACAGGAAGAAAAGGCCGCGCTCGCAGGACCTCGCCAAGTTGCTGTGGGCTTTGTCCAGGTTCGGGGTCAGCAAATTGAACTTGACCTTGCATGACGCAATTAAACGCAGGGTGATCAACGTTCCCGCGAACCACATGGGCTACACAGTCCAAGGCGCCTACAACCTGGGGATTTTGTCACCAGATTTGGCGCGAGAGCTTGCGAGTAGGTGTTGCCGACTCTTCGAGCGTGTAGTTGTATCGCCTACAGCTGGAGGCGCGGAAGGTCCGTTGTCGTTTGCATCGAGTAGCACAGCAGCGACGAAGGAGAAAGGCGTCGTTCTTGCCGCCCCTTCTACTAGTGAACAACAACATCAAGAAGGTGTTGAGCAGTCCCCTTCTAGTATAAAAACTACAATTGGTGTTGAAGGGGAACGCTGTGGGCGCATGCAAAGTCACGTGTCTTCTGGCGTCTCTTCATCAGCAGAACAACAAGCACAAAGCGCATCAGCAGGTTCAGCTTCATCTTCATCAACTGCTACAGGAGCAGTAGAAGGAATTTCTACTCTACCTCAATCCTCTGACGGAGGCGTGGTTGAGAAGAAGTATCAGCTGATTTATTTGCACACTGCACAAGGAGGAGGGGGTAGCAGCTCATCCACGGCGACGGCCTACGAGCATAACAAGTACGACACGTCAACACTTTCGGTCACTGGCATGGGCCGGATTGTCGACTCTTTCTACACTGCGAAAGCGCTCTTCTTCAATCCTGAGATGGACGGCATACAGTTAAGGCTCAACTTTCATTGGTCATTGATTGATTGAGGTTGGTGACTGACATCGAAGTAGAGAGGTATGGGGCCCCTCCCGCTCAGAGTCGGTGACCAATGAGTGGCGACCTTCAATACCGAAGAAGTGGAGAAACGTAGTGGAGACAGCCGGTTTGCAGGCGGCGAGGGAGCCACCGAATCCGGCGGATGTGATTGCGCGGCGTTTCGGGGGATGCAAAAGCCCTCCGCGACCTGCGGACGACGACGAGGGGGATGAGTTTGCGCCGAACATAGGCTTTCATAAATTGCTTCGTTCTTCGAAAGCAGGGAGTATAGTGAACGGCATTCCGCCATCACGAAAACCAAGGCAAATGAGGATCGATGGCCACACCTGCTTTGGTCGCGTTGGCACGGATCACCTGCTAGAGTTGCTGGACTTCGAGATGCCACCGGTCGGATGGGTTCCCTTAGCGCTAAAGTCCACGCAACAAGAACGAGCTCAAGCTCCTGATGGCTGCATCGTCCTCGAGGTTCTCGCTGCGACAGTCCCTATTGTAAGTGGTGCAGCTGTCGCAGCTAGTACCAGTACGTCGACCAATAAAACAAGCACATCCACCGCCGGTACCAGCAATAGTTCATCGGAGCAGGATCCAGCTTCAAGAATACAACTGGTTGTTGACGACCCGACAGACCAACTGAAGACGACGAGCTCCTCGAGTCCCCGAGATGCTGACGGATGTGAGGGAATTGGTCGTGGTGCGGCGGTCCCCGCTGTACCAGCCTCTAGTACAAGCCGAGACACGAGCGAAAACGCAGCGGCAGTGAGCAACAATGACGAGGAAGCTGGAACACGAGGACTTTCAAATGTAGCAAATACAAATAGTACAACAACATCAGGCACCTCCACAGTGACTGGAAGTGGGACCACAAAGTCAGTGCATCTTCAAGATCCACCTACTTCTAGCAGTGCTGTGACCAACACCAATCGTGAAATCCAACTTCACGAATGGCACACGTTTGCGCAAACTTTTGTTTTGGATACTGATAGTTCTCGTGTCCAGGAAAGTGATGCTGTTCAAGCATGCGTGGACAAAATAGAGGAAATCGCAGCTGCATGCCCAAGAAAAGACACAGTCTGTGGTCGTGCGACACTGTACTTTTTCTTTGGCTCTAGATCTTTCTGCTCGTGTTAATTCATTGAATAAGTGGAATGAAGAAAAAGCCTTCCGTCTGGTTCGTTGTCACAATTTGTGGGTGTTGGTAAATGCATCGATGAGTGTTGTTGTCAGATCCTTGGAAATGAGTATGCAAGAAGCTTTTGTAATTACTTATTGAACGAACTCCTCAGACTGCTCACGTTTGCTCCGGCACTACATGGAATGCGGCTACTCAACCAGACGCGTGAGAAGTATGGCGATGTGCTGGACATCGAGCTGTGTTTGTACGCACAGTGAAAAAATCCGAAAAGAGCCTGGTTTTGCGTACTTTTATTTGCTATTCTCGCAGCTTCCGAAACTAATGATTTCGTGACTCAAGAACAGCTTATGTCTTCTATCTCACAGTTTTAGTTTGGAAAATACAAAAAAGTATTTGACTTGGTTAACGGTGTGCACATGGCAGGCACAAAAAAGAACTTCAACAAGCAAAGAAATTAACGGTAGAAGTGCTTCTCGTGATAGAAAGAGCTACTTCGGCTACGCCTCCATGCTCCTCTGGATATATGGTCCGGCGGATTCGGCTTCGGGCTGTAAAAATTGAAAACCTCAATTGCGCCTATTCTGATAGATTGACATGATTGTATTCCAACATTTTTTGTAAAAACTGTTGCGGGTGATTGCTGCACGTTGTTATAGATAGATACATAGAATAGATACTGGAAACGTCTTTACTCTTCTGCGCTGAATACTGGCAAAAAAGATGTAAGTAGATGATTTTTATTTTGCCAAAAGATAAGCAAGATGAGAATATTGAAAGAATAAAGTAACTAAACTGGTAGTGGGCTGGAGTTTCTTGATTTGTTTATGCATACCGCCACCTGTGGGGCTATGGGTTCTAGCCGCTTCCTCTGGGCAGCTATGTACTCGTAGAACTATCACGTGGTTCAGACTAGTTGGTTGCAGGTCTTCTCTTTGACCGCCTATGCTGACTTCCAACACGGGGAACAGGTGAAGGTTGAAAGCTAGGTATTCAGTCAACGAAATAGCTACTATCCTGAATGATAAATCGTTCCCTCAACTTACACTGGCAAAGCAACATCACTCTGATATCTACATGAATAAGCAGTCGCCGACTACTGCTCCTCCGGAAATGGGAGCCCTCCTGCAAGCTGGTGCAGCTGATAATGACGAAAGTCGAGAGAGATTCTTGGAACGAGTGCTACTCAACAGTTACCAACTCTTCTCTTTTTTTCCTCTACTCATCTGTGATGTCTCTAGCGTCAAAAAAGTACACCTACGTGTCCTCACAATTCAACTTCTGAGTACAAAGCTTAAAGCACTCGCCTCTCTCACATACGAATCTAGAAGCTCCTCGCTCTCGTCTCCACGTCACTAAAGGAAAAATGTCAGATAATCCCGGGACTCCGGAGAACGGCAACCTATGTCGCGAAACATGTGTCGCTCACACACGAACGCAAGAAAGTTACACTCGGCTCGGATTGCCAGAGAGCGTGAACTCAATGGACTTTATGAAGCTTGAGGACGATCCACGGCTGGTGCGCATTAGACTTGGTGCGACCAACGACTACCAAGACGCAAATGTGAGCAAGGTAATAATACTGCACTAAGCTTCGTAAACCGAGGCTGCGTACACCTAGCTACGGCTGTCTTTGCTTCTACAACTTCAAAATCCTATCAATTTTAAAGAGTTTATCTTTATCCATTATGCACTCAATCTACCTCTATTCAGTTAGTCCCGAAGCAAAACTTCGAGTACTGCTGGAATCGCGTATCGGATGCTGTCTCTGCGTGCCACTCTGAGGAGAAATGGTGCGACTTCATTCATCGCGAGATGACGAAACTTAGCCCATCACTAGTTGCGGAATTGGGCTACGATGTACCAAAACAGCTTCTCTATGGGCAAAGTCGCTATTTAGACGACTTGGTATCACCTAGACATGCAGCACGCATGGGCCTCCAAGAACGGACTGGGCCTGCTGCGGAAATACTGGGCTGTAAGTCAAGAGCATCCGCATGCCCCAAGACTACCTCGCTATATGTGGACTCACCGTCTTCTTCGTCCTCATCGTCTGACGCCTCTGGACCTATCGTAGGACTTCAGCGACCGCTGAAGCGGCACTGTGCATATGTTCAATCATAGGTTCTGACGCACTGATGAACACTTGAGCCTGCATCTACCATGATATAATGGCACCAAACGACAATCTTCCACCTGTTCTTATTACAAAACATCTACCATCATAGTATAGCATGCGCTTACGGAGCAGCTTGTTCACTAACAGACACGTGTTGCCATGAGAAAAGCTGAACACCTGCCATAGTCGCAAAAAATGAGAAAAGGCATAAATAGCTGCTGAGCACTTAACACCTTAACCCTCTAAAACAACCTGACGAAAACTTTAGAAAACTATCATTATCTGACTCTGCATTTCCACGAAAGCTTTTACTCAAACATAACGCATCATGTCGATCTTAGCGGCCTTTCAGCGATCCTCGAGGCGAGTCCGAGACCTCTATGTCTACGAATATACGGTTACGCTTCCCGCCCTGGCTGCAGCTTCGGTTGCAGCTGTCATGGGTCGAGACGATGCAAAGGAGGTTGGCCTCGTGGTTGTACTACTCACCTTCCTCATGCAGATGCAAAATGCTCTGTATTGGATGCGCCGTCAAACTCGCAATGACGAAATTGCCAACGAAGCCACAGAAGCAGAACTCTCAGTCGTCCACGGGCGACATTCATCAAGCACAGCAAGCATTCAGTTTGAAAAAGGATTGTACATCGCCTCCCGCTTTGGCGACCTACGCGTTGCTACTGCTGCTGATCGAGCAAGCAAGCAGCGGTCTCGTGCTCTGCGCTCCCGTGCTGACCCCGACTCGGATGAAAGCGCTGAGCATATTCAGCAGGGCATTGAGTAAACATCACACTGTTGGAGACAACCTTGATGACAGACAATCGACCTCATGATTACCATGTTCTTTCTGGTGTGCTGTGACTCACCCTATACCTCTTAATTCATGGATGCGTGCTTCTCTCGATTGACGCATACTTGCAACTCAATGCATCTCATCAAGGATGACCGAGAACGTTCACAGCAACCATGAGATGCGCAAGTGCAACCTTCCGGCGCAGTGTCCCAACACATCGGCTAAAATGCACGACATAAAACGAAAAATGAGATTGATGCGCCGATTTTCTTTTTTTCTCCTCTCTATTGAGCATCGGTCATGTCTGTTGTGCTTCGTCGGTAGTCGGTTGGCTCACACTCTCTTTCTTTTCTGCCCTCCAGAACTCCCACACGACGACGCTACCATCTATATTGAGTGGTATAAGCCGTAGCTTCAGAAGTAATCTAAGTGACTACTCATGCGCCTTTGCTCATAAAGACTCAACTCACTGGCACTGCATGTGCCTGCACATAACAAAACTGTCTCCTTACTCTCACTCCTGAACTTGGTGCTCCAATCTAAAAATATGCACTCTAGTAAAACTAATCCCACTATCGCACCTATATGGACTAATCATGGACTCTCCAGCGAAAAGCTGTGCAAAAATGAAGGTTGCTGACCTCTCTTCCGACGAATCGCCTGTGAGTCAATCCGCGACCAAAAGACAGCGCCTCACCGATGACTGCGTCCCTGGCCGCTCCGTCTTGGCCTTTCCAAAGTTTGCTCGAGGACTCGCCCCTGTGATCCTCCTTCCTCAGCGCAAGAATGCGAATACACCCTGTATGACAACGAGCGATGACAAAGCAACATCGAATGACAGTGGTTCAGCAGATCAACATGACCTTCCCCGTCCTCGCCACTGCGATCCAGAATCCGGCGCTGGTCACAGTAAACTACATTTCATAATGCTGCGTCTTAGCTCTATCATACTATCACATACGACAGCTCTTCCTTAGGTGTCTTCACAAAGTATCTGCTTATCAGCATCTGTTGCCTCCTCCTCAGACACTCTGCCTCCTCATCTCTCTCTCGGTTAGATTCAGCTTCACTTGCAGGTTCCTCAGTGCTGTCGGCATCAACTCAACGCCCCGATGACGAACCTACACAGCTGCATGTGCGAGACCCTCACCTCTCTCAACGTGATGACCAACCTGGCAGCAGCATTGACCCTCCTGTCTATGTGCCCGATGATGATCTAAACGAATGCGGAGCCGTGGCCTCATCTTCGGTACAGAACCCACCATGTCCATCCCGCACTGTGTCTGAGTCGGCCTCTACCAAGAACCGACGCAGCTCTCCGACGTCGTCTTCCGACTCAACCTCGGACTCAGAATCGGAGTGTTCCAGGTGCTGCGTGTCACCAGTTGGTGCTAAAGGAAAACGTCCATACTCATCCAGCAAGGTGATCCAAGCTGGAATCGATGAGCAACAAGACTCTGTCCACCGTGCCTACTCCGACTGGCTACGCCGACAGCAAGATGAGCAGCGACAGCTGACACAATCACCATCCTCCGCTTCCCGTATAGTTTCTGTTCGCCTTCGAGGTCCGCCTCCCGACCCTGCTCGGGAGCAGAAACTGCGGCAGACCGCATCATCCTCATCTTCCTCGCCGCCAACACCCTCAGCATTGGAAACTCGCCTTAACCTGGCATTGACCTCACCGGCACACAAGACCTCCTCGGTTCAGCCGACGATGGACCCGAGAGAGCGCCAAGTGCGAAAGGCTCTGGAGCAGCTGTCACGAGACGACATTGAAAAGCTTGCTCAAATTAACCTTCAAGAGGCTGTTGTACAAGCACATCGTACGCAAACCGAAGGTGGCACTCTCCTTCGGCCCACAGGTATGCCTCTCTATTCAAATTCTACCTATACTTATTTGTCTCTCTTAGCAAGAAATCTGTGTACCGCTGTAAACTCCTTGTTTGTGAATAAACTATCTACCTCACTATCGTCGCATGTAGTAACAAGAAATTGCTAATTCTTATCAAAAATGATATCTCGAGTTCCTGCGACGACAAACTGGTCTGCAATCATCTGTGATGATAGAAAGCGCTGCAGCCTGGTTTCCAATGACACCTTCGGCCCAGGCCCAGCAACGGACTACAGCCGATACCGAACGCCTCAAGTCCGAGTGTTGCAAAAGGTGGAGGATGCCAACGAACGATGCATGGGAAGAATAGCGAGACTTGATGAAGTCCCGTCTAAGGGCCGGAGTGTGCTTGAGGTAGTGGTTGTCCATAACTCTTGCACCTCTGTGGGTTGAAGATGGCCAGCACATAGCTGGGAAGGTTATTGGAAAGTCAGTGGTCATCCATAACTTCTCCATCCCTTCGCTGTCTCGCGGCTCCTAAGGCCTGCTGGAGACCTCTGTTTACATGATGCCACCTAGAACCCCCGGCACACTATCAACAAAACCTACCCCTCCCCCCCTTTTTCTTTTTCACTGTGTTCAAACCTCTCTTGTTTCTGATAGGCCTCTCGTTACACCCATGAATTGGCAAACTCCCATTGTCCATATCTGAACAATCTGTCTTGCAACGTAGAAAGTAAAACTTTCCTTTTTTCACTGTGAGAGAAGGTTAAACATCTTTCTTCCTTCTGGTAGGATATCCATCCTCTTGCGTATCCGTTTTACTCTCACAGCAAAGCTATCTCTCTTTTCACCGTAGAGATTAGAAATTGGTAGACTTTCCCCTTCTTCTTTTTACACTGCGCTCTGCACTATATGATGTGATCACTTTTTTCAGTGCTCCTCAGCACCCATTGTGCATGAAGGACGCTCATCCCTGAAGCAACAGACTGATCCTGGAATCAGCTGTGTTCTCTCAACCCTTGTTAGCATCTCTCATAAGAGTGCCGCCTGTCCTAAACAGAATATTGATAAACCTAATTCTCTGAACCCTACAACAAGGTGGTTACGATTGCGCCCCGTCGGTAACCCGTTGCCGGTCGGCACCTCCACGCCGTCCACCACCGTGCAGCCTTGCCAAGGGTAGCCTTCAACTGGCAAACCTTTGCGAGGCTGAAAATCATCGCCCGACAACTAGACCTACCGAGCAGTCTAAGGCACCGCAGAAACTTTGCGTGACTCGCCAGCGCGATAGAACACCCTCCTTCGGTGGTGAAGTGGGTACTAGTTTCATCATACGCATCATCATCGGTCAATCTACCTTACCACGACAATGAAGAAGGTCCTTCAAACAGAGACGAAGGAATCGCTCCTGGGTGGGGAGGAACTACCTCAAAAAACATCCTCTATGACGCTACAGGACTTCTTGAAAGGAGTCGAAGTCCCTCCCAACGCGCTCACACGCCCTGAGATGTTCTCGAACTTCGGTGACAGTCGCACAGATCTGGGCGTTCCGAAGGATGTCATCTCCATACCGAAACTGCAGTGCCTGGCTGATAAGTCGCACCTGCAGGCAGTCTCCTATCTCCACAATGACGATTGCGCATCACAATTCATGAGCGACTTCCCCCAGTCAGAAGATCCGTCCCTCTGCGCTGCGGGTGGCACTCTCATGCAATGGATGGCCCGCATCTACATCGTTGAGTACATCCTCGCAGGAGACTGCGACGAATCCATCAGGGCCATCTTCCCCGCGAGATCAGTCAAACTAGTGGGAACAGTAGAGAAGAGAATGGTGAAGGAACCGCTCGAGTTTGCTCTCGAGCTCCTCAGTGGAGAACTACTACCAAAAGACGTGGCAACCAAGAACTTGGACGGTGAAGCAAGTGACAACCCCAAACGTCTCTCTCAGGCTGACCTGGTGAAAGCTTACGGAGACGTAAAAGGAGCTGAGAACATCCTACCGCAGTACCTGACTACAGGCAGCTTCCTAGATCCAGTCCTTTATCAGACCTTCCTCGACTACCGATCGGCCCCATCTCTGCAAGGAGCCAGGCCCTTCCTCTTTCACCTCTTGCCGCCCCTCGTCAAGCTCGACATTCTCCGGTATCGCTCTGCCCTCCTGCATGCGCGCCATCGCTACAACATCATCCCGGACAATATCTGGAGCATCCTGGTTGGTACCCATCCTCAGATCAGAGAGGCAACGAAAGAGTCCCAGCGTGCTGTGCATCCTGAACTTCTAGAAGCCATAAACGTCTTCGTCTTCTTACTCGCCGAACTCATCAAGCCAAACGGTGAAGTTGCGCCCCCTTTTGTCTCCACGGACATGAGAAAAATCGGCCCACACGCAGCAGCGAGGACCGTCTTCCAACTGCATCTCCAACAAACCTTCGCACTTGGGTGCCGAGCGAGAGGCGAGACCTGGACAAACTTCAAGAACAAAAGGATCATGACCTGCAAAACCTTTAGGCAGCAGCACGACATCCAACCGTGGGACACAACCCCTGACTTCGAAATCACGGCGATCAACGCAGTCGACTTCACATCAAAACTCATAGATCACAAGACATGGACAATAATCGACACGATCAACCTCGATGCGACCAGCAACCATGGCGGTGATGACTACCAAGATAGTGAATTAGATGGACTAGATGCTGCAGAACAGAACAATCTTGCAAGTGGGGTTCAGTCTAACGACCATCTCCCTGATGAACTCGAGCAAGTTGCTGAAATCTCCACTAGTGTTGTGCGCTTCCAGCAAAAAGGAGACGCGCCCCGACGCTCGCCGGCGCCTGGGGGTCCGTCTGCCCCGGCCCGATCAAAGCCATCACTCGCAGCAGTAGTGAAAGGGCCTCTGCGCCCTACTCCGTATGGAAACTCGCACCCTGGAAAGGGCTACACACCTGCCCAATGGCAGCAGACAGCAGCAAAAGGGCCGATCCCTCCTCAAAAAGGAAAACACCAGGCCACAAAGCCACTCGGCACTAAACTCGGCATGCCGAGTCTCTCAGATATGCGCCAGCAGCTAGATCATGACCGACAGCCTACCGCTCAGTACGAACCTGAAGCAGAAGGCCCAGCAAATGCAGACGGCCGGGCCTGGCAGTACGGCAAAACCTCGCCAAAATGCGCATACGGGTACCCTCTCTTCGAAGACCCTCTTATGTCCAACTACATGGACTCTGCAGCGCTACCAGACTGGGAGGCGCAAATCATCTTCGACACTCTCCACTGGTATGCGATGCTACCCCCTGCGCAAGTAGGTCGCTCAGACCCAAAACTCATCAACCCATTAGTGTTCCGAAAGGTGCGGCGAGTGGCTATGGAGGCAGCAGGCCAAGAGTCGCCACTGATGGAGTTGCCACTTGATGACACGAAAGCCTTTCCCCCGATGCAACTCCTACACGACACCCAGGCGATGAGTATTGTGCGAAGCCAAGTCTCATCTGACGAAAAGGCCGACGCAGAGAACTACATTGATGCGATCACCATCCTCTCGATCAATGGCCTGTCCACGAAGTCACTCGATGACACAAAAGCAGACACGCTCATGCACGACCTCCATGTGATTCCTGCTGCAACAATCAACCTCAAAGCAGCCCTCAGGGACATCATCAACACCATGACCAACTCGCACCTCTACCTGCGGCACCCAATCCCTCCCAGCTTCTTTGGCCTAGAAACTGACAAACTTAGCATCTCGCTCAAACATGCTAAGAAAATCCTGGACAGCGTAGTGACGATGAGCGACCGCGTTCGTGAATTTGCGTCGGACTCTCACACCAAAATCTCAGCACTATTAAGCGGCCTCGACATCCCGCTACTCCTACTCGTCTCAGCTGGTGCCCTTCAGTCGAGTTTCCAGCTCTTTCACGAACTTCGAGCCGACATCAGGGCATGCCCTGACCTTGCTAGGAACCTCAACGATGCGCATCAGACAAAGCTAATCTCACAATTGGCCTCATCGATTAAGCAAAAAGGCGCAGCAATCAAATCCATCACAAAAGCCGAATGCCTAGACCTGATCATGACAGCGCAGCGCGTCACACCTGTCGACCTCCTACGCAAGCAAAGCAATGAAACGAAAAGGACCAAAAAAGGGAGCCGCAATGGAAAAGGACAGACAAGCGCAGGAACGTACTACCTTGCAACCTTCAACAAGGACGCGAAACCATCAAAAGGTAGCAAGAAAGGCAAGAATGGAAAAGGCAAAGCCCGCCCCAGTCCATACGGTGCCTCCTCATGGTCGTCAAACCAGAACGCGTACTGGGGTAACAACTACGCAGGATGGAGTGACTGGAGCGACTGGAACAACCACACTCCACAGCAACAATCCTGGCAAGGATACAAAGGAGCCAAGTCTCATAGAGACAAGGGCAAAGGCGATCAAAAAGATCCAGACCGAGCACGCCAAGACTATGCAGAACGAGCACTAGAGCAAATTCTTGCAAAAACAACCGTGACTGCGGACGAATGCACTGATGACGTGTGCAAGTCACACCTCTGCAATCGCTTTGGCCTCCAAGTACGCAATGGCAAAGGACAGTGGAAAGTCTCCAAGTGCACACGTAATGGATGTGACCACAGCAGAGCTGACCAAGTCTTCAATGCGCATAGCAAAGGAGGCAAGAGCTAGATGGTAAGCCCCTACTCCTCTCCTCTTTCTCCACCTACGCACCCCCCCCCCCCCCCC
>CAJINU010000002.1:2441393-2503120 GCA_905178165.1 Amoebophrya sp. A25 | reverse complement strand
CCCCCTCCTTCCTCTCTGACAAAAGGACCTTCTTCATTACTCATGAACTAGATTTTCCTCTCTGATAAACTAGCCTCTCAACCTACTCAGAAAACTCAGCAAAAATTATCAGGTTTCTGGCCAGCCTACGTCCCGTCTCCGCACCTCAACGCAAGGGCACCGATCCACGCTCGCCAGTATGCGTCACACTTTGCATTTCAGCCAGTATGCACAAAATGCAGAAAGTATCTGGTCTGCCCCTCGTGCAAACTGCGTCCGGGGTAGAGGTCCTCTAGGTGCTGGAGAAAGTCCCCAAAAAGGGTGTCCTTAGCTAAAAATGCACTATCCTGGAACTTTTGCTTGTGAATCGGCCGCAGTGCCCCCAAAATGAAACATTAAAACTGTGAGTTCTTATCCGAGACACAATCTTAGCATAAGTTGCCACCATTGGACGCCTTGCCTTCACCCAAAGTAATCAGCTCAACATCTGACATGAGCGCGTGAAAATGTGACATGTATCACAGCCTCGCAGCTCCTCTTTTATGTGTCCACCTCTTTTTTTCTCCTCATACGACTGATAAACTCCCCTCGGTCGCTCTGTTGAATCGGTCCCCTTCAAACTTCACGCGAATCGAACAATGTCATCAAGACAATAAGCGAGTGACAAATACAAAAATATGCGGCTTCTGCGATTGCAAAAGTGCACTGACTGGCGTGATAATACGCCTTGGCGCCCCTCTCTACTTAACATAGTCTCTCTGATTCCCTCCGAGTACCTCACCTAAGCACAAACTCTGAAAATGAGGGACGACGTGATCTGGTGCTTCGAGACAGGCACCTTCACGACTGCTCGAAAATTTCAAGCCTCGGCAAAGCAACTTGCCGCGACGGCCGCCCAAGAACAAGAACGCCTTGCGAAAGACTTCCACACCTTCCACCGCGTCCTCACCTCCCACCCTGGCTGGACTAATGCCCAGGAACGAGCTGACGCGACAGAATCGCCGCAAGTTCGACACCTCAATGATGCCCCACGCCCGGAAGGCTATGATCGCCGCTCCTTCAATAAGTTCCACTTCTGGGCCCACGTTGCGGATTATCTCACCCCAGCTCAGCGGGAGGACGTCTACGGAGTTGGAGGCTTCATGAATACTGGCTTCCCAACTGCAGGGCGCGTCTACAGGTACTACCTGTGGTCTCCTCATACCCAAACTCAATTCTCAGAATAAAAGTGCCTCATCCTCATCTCCACGATCTTCTGACTCCTCCTCGTAGGTATGGCGTTTGGCCACACGGGCGCCCCCTTACTGACGCTGAACAAGCGCGCTTGGATGCGTGCCCGGCAACCAAATCGCACATCGCTGCCGTGATGTCGGCTCACCCTCCCGCAACGCGATCTGGTCCATACGGATTCGAATCACCAGAAGAGCTGAAGAAAGGGTCCGAGAATATCAAGACTTCTATGGAGCCACGCGCGCACTACCTGAAAGAGTCGCAAGGAGTAGAAACGAACTCTAAGGGGTTGTTAGTCACTAAGGAGGGCATCATAGTTGAACGCTTAGTCCCAATTTTTAGCCTTGGTCAAAAATATGACGAAGAAGAGCGTGCCTTTGGTAAAGTTCGGTCCATTGCTAATGAGAAAAAGCTGAATGAAAAAGTCTCGGCTATCTCTGAGCACATGGCCTTGCCAAGTATGCCTACGATCCTCCAAGCAGCTGCGCAATGTCTGGCACCCCTTGTTGAGGTACCGATGATTCAGTCCAAAAAGCACTTCATGGCTCAGATTGAGCATGAGCGCAAGCAATCCATAACATGGCAAGAAATGTCTCGGATCTGTGGTGGAGTCCCCCCGACTCCCACAGAATCTGAAGACAGTAAGGCCTTCACTCCAGTAATTAGCAAAATCGACATGAAGAACGCATACTTCCAGCTAGCTAACGACTCACCTATGGGCTCCTACGTGGTAGACTATTGGGACTACGACGAGAAATGCATACGCTACGCAACTACTTCTGCCATCACCTTTGGCAACCTTCATTCTGTCTTTCACTTCACTGGGTCTGTTAGTCGCTTCCTCGAGCACGTCCTATCACATGTATTTAAGATACCAGTGCTAGTCTATGTCGACGACATTCTTATCTTCTCTCGCCCAGAACTTGCAAAGGTATCCCATGACTTCGTAATCACATTTCTCAAGCACCTTGGCCTTATTATGAGTGACTCCAAGCACTTTGTCGGCAGTATCTCAATCGCGACAGAAGTGCTAGGAATTGACTACACCACGACAGACGTTGCTAAGGGCATTATCTCGGTAGACATTTCAGATAAGAAAAAACATGAAGCAGCTGACATAGTCAACGCGATTGGTGAGAAGATTCTAAAGAATTCAGTTACTCTTAGTGACATCCAAAAAGCTTCAGGCATTGCTGCCCATCATCTATTCTGGAGAAAGTTCGCTCACTGTGGTCCATACACGGCGAGCATCTACAAGTTCCACGCTGAGTCCAACTTCTTTCAACTTAAACAATCGCAAAAACTTCGGCATTCCCTCGCTACCTCTGTCCTACGTGCTGCAGCTGCAATTGACGAAGCTCAGCCCCTCGTGATCTCCAAAGAGCGCCTGGGTGCAGGCTTCGTTGAAATATTTACAGATGCCTCGTGCGAGGCGGATGAAGTCTGGATTGGTGGCGTCGTGTTCACTAAGGACCCGGACTATCCGGACCCCGTTCACTTCTCCTATAAGTTCACCAACACTAAGGGGCCCCACCAGTTTGAGAGCCCCATCCTCAGGCACCAAAAAATTTTTTTCTATGAGCTCCTGGCAGTCTGGTTAGCAATCCAACACTTCGGTCAACTCCTTCGAGGTGTTAACATCATTTTCCACATTGACAACCTTGGCGCGGGCTTCGCCTTAACTAAAGGGCAGTCCAGTTGTTTGTTTGGGAGTCTTCTGGTCTCGCTTATTACTGACGCTCTGTTGGAACTCAAGTCTGCAGCTTTCTATGCGTGGGTAAAATCCGAGCGGAACCCTAGTGATGCACTCACAAGGATGAAGCTCTTTCCCCGCTTTATTGAGCTAACGGGCAGCACTTCAATTGAATCGCATGACCCTGAATGTAAAACCAAAACACTGGCTATGCTTAGAGACACGGCTGCTCACATGAACTTCATGAAGGACCACCTAGCCTCAGTGCTCTTTACTACTCAACAACAAGATGCCTCCAAGAAGGGCTGCAAACCTGGAAAGGGAAGCGGGTGCTAGGCTTGACTATGAGCAGGAACTTAGTATTTGGCCGCTCGAGATCTCCCTCATGAAACTATCTACGATGGCCAACCGAAGGTCGCAGTGGGCGGCCTTCGTGTCGTGGTTCAATAAAACCCACCCGAGAGATATGATTTGCATACCCTCGGATGCTCGCTCCCGCGACCACATTCGTGTGCCCTTTATTACAACAGTAGACCTATTTCTCTTTGGAAAACATCTGATAGACTCCGACATGTCCAAAAGCTACCACAACTACCTTGGTGTTGCTATGCAACGACTAAAGTCACTCAATAAGCTAGAGCACGGCAGCCCCTTCTGCTATGACAACCAAAAAGAAATGTATAAGGCCCTCAATAGAATCCGGGATGAGTATAGTCGTAGAAAAGCGCTCCCAGTAAAGTTTGACACTCTGCAGTCTCTAGCCCCCCGTGACCTAAAGGTTGCCAGGCTCTGGATTGCAGGGGCGTACCGTTCGCACTCTCTCGCATCAATCTGCCACGAGAATGTTCAAGCATACCCTTGTGACCCCTCGTGGGCCTTGGTCACTGTTCCACGTACTAAGTATAACCCTGATCCTACAGATGTCTTCACGAATGCTGTCCCTACCTCCCTAGTGTTCCATGATAATACCCTTCGCCAAGAAACCCATCTTCGAAGTATAGCTGACAAGTGTAACACCACGCCGCACGGGTTCCGCCGGTCGGCCGCCCTTGTCATTTGGCTTATGATCAAGAAGCACTGGCGTATTGACACCCATAACCAAACTCCGTCGCACATCTTGAGCAACATCGCTAATCACTTTGGTTGGGAGATATCAAACGCAAAGTCTCAATTTCATAACTACACAAAAGATTGGCACTTGTATACAAGCTACCGCTTCTATTTTCCGCACCCCCTCATGATGTGGCTTCTCAACTATGAAATCCCTGAAAACCCTAAACCATTTTGGTCTTTTCGTGAATAATCTTCCTGATGAAATATTGCTACACCAGCTCCTCCTCAGAACAGCCTGGGCTGTTGCATGTCAAGACTATGTGTTCTGGAAGATCCACAGCACGAGAATGTTTGACTGCTGACGCTCAACACGAAACAAACGTCAAAACTCTCCTCGAGACGAAACTGCTTCGGTCTAGTAATTTGCAGAGACATCAGCGATAAACGCCATAAGGTCCGTGTGTTCATCCTCCTCCAATATTGTTTAGCGACCGACTCCCACCACGGATAGGAGACTCTGTGAGTTTTACGGAGAGTCGGTCCCTCTCAGAGGATTCTCGATCACTGAGCTTGAAAACTAATGACTAAAACTAACTCCTTCTCTAAAAAGCTCAAAGCTCGGCCTCAGGAACTGATCCTCGGTGTGAATGAATAGAGCAGTGAATGCTACACCTAACATTGTATTGGTTTGAGTGCAGACCACTAATTCTGAACAAGAGCCGAGTGTTGCTTTGCCAAAAGATAAGCAAGATGAGAATATTGAAAGAATAAAGTAACTAAACTGGTAGTGGGCTGGAGTTTCTTGATTTCCCACCCTCTTGCGCACTTAGATCTCTACACCTGCTCTAGGCGCTCCCACCCGGTATCTTCTTCCTGATCAAGAGCCTGAATTCTCGATCACTGAGCTTGAAAACTAATGACTAAAGCTAACTCCTTCTCTAAAAAGCTCAAAGCTCGGCCTCAGGAACTGATCCTCGGTGTGAATGAATAGAGCAGTGAATGCTACACCTAACATTGTATTGGTTTGAGTGCAGACCACTAATTCTGAACAAGAGTCGAATGTTGCTTTCCGGTGTTGGATTGCGATTGTTAAGTCTACGGGCCAGTGCCGCTCGACCGATCTTGAATCGGTTCAGAGGTTCTTTGACTTTCTGGCTGATGCTTCTCGTTAAGCATATCAATGGAATTACCTACGTAGATAGCACATCGTGGCTTTTTCCAAAAATATGAATGATATTCTAGTGCAAGAGAAGTTGTTTTTTTCAATTCTGTATTTTTTTGCTTGGGAGTAGTATCTTTCATTGTGATGAGTTTCAAAAATTTCACAACTAGTAACGTACTAGTAGCTGGGTACCAGCACTACTACGATGTCGTGATCAAATAGTGAAAAATTTATGCGTACTACACTAGTACTTAAATAGAGATGTAGCGAGAATCTGTGACTCGGAGGGAAGATGATTTGACTGTGGGGAGAAAATTCGGAGATGAGTTTTGCAAGTAATTAGCCATGCTTCAGCTTCTTCAAATCTAATTAAGGAACGTGCAAGAGGTAGAACATCGTGTACTGCCTGTTGTAGGTCGCGCAGCTAGCGAAAATACTTTGGGTGGAGCGACTATAAAAATGAGTTCTGCAGCAATGATATTATGTTTGTGGGAGTCTTCTAATAGATATTTATCAATATGTATTGCTGCTTCATCTATCAAGTAGCATCAACGAGCGTCGGACCAATTACTTATAAGTATACCAGATAGAATTGAACTCAAAAAAAAGTTTTTGGCCAAAACTCAACATAACAGAAGTTGAGATGATGCAGAAATAGAAATACCGTCGGCGTCGCACACAGGAGGCCCAACAGGCCCTCGATGAGCATGAGAGAGAAGCGAGAAGAAGGCCGCGAGTAACTGTCGTCCCAGATGAAGACGCGCCTAAGCAACCTCCTGTCATCATCCGCGGTAAGCAACCTCCGTCAAAATGACGCTTTTAGAGGATTGACTCTTGTACATTTATTGAAAAGTAGTACATGAACTACAAAATGATCATACTATCAACATCGTGATGAATACTACTATTTAAGAAACATTAAACAGTCGGCTGGTGCTGGAGGTGGGTGGCGTCCTGCCTCCCTCGGTGGCAACTCGTTTGTAGTTTACAAAAGTTGTCACGGAAGCAAGATGTCAGCCACAGGATCACCATTATTCATGATTCACTAGACACTTTTTAGTGTTTGGCTTTGGAGCTTTGGGTTGTTTCCACCAACACCAAGGAAGTAATTCTTGTGGTATTAGCTTCAATTTGTTAATTGTAAACTTAGGTGTGGCCCATCATGACCCTGCCAATTAAGACTCAACATGAATCCCCATGGGCAATGTGATGAGCAGCATGCCCTTTATAATAATGTGCTCGCTCCTTTCCGTGTCGTGTTGTCTGATGATGAGAGCTGGCAAGGTTGAAGTACACTGTACTACAAGGACTAGAACAAGGCCAGTCCTCCACACTCTGACGTCGGTCACGTTATGGAAAAGTCAAGATACTCGTTTCGTCTTGTCATCCTATAAAAAAGTGGATGTGGTGGTGGGGTGTCCCCAGATTGTGGAGCCAAAGAGATGGACCTTACCAAGCGAGAGAAGGGGCTTAGGGTCGTCTAGTCAATACAAAACAAGCAAAATAGAAACGAAAGAAACGTTGTTGAAGGTTCATCTTCCGTGGGTTGAAATTTCGTTGTTGAAAAAATTTTCCTCATTGGTATGCTCCTCCTTGATTGTAAAAATTTTCATTGAAGCAGAGAAGATATTTGTAATTGTAGCATATTTATTACCGTGTAGTGTTACTACTGAGAAGGTTGAGGGGTCGTTTCTTTTCAGTATCGTTGTAGGCAAGATGTCCCGCTCCCGATCTTCGCGGGCGATTGGCGGCAGAGGCCCAGCTGGGTTACTCCTGGCTTTCACTAGCGTGTCGCAGACATTTTCATCGGGTTTAGGCGTCGCAGTCGATCAGGCACAAACTACAGAAACGGAAGTTCGGTCAGTGCTGAAAGACTTGGGCCAAGTGCTGCGCACGACTCCAGAAGCAGTTGACCTCGCAAGAGCGGACAGACTCGTTACAGAAGCATCGGAGTATCTCGGACACCAGGGTACGTGATGAAGATGTTTATTCTCAGTTTCGCAAGGATCATGAAATTCTAGCTCGCAGCCTTCTGCGTGCCTTGGCACTCGCGTCTTTTTCAGACGGTTGATGATGCATAGGCTCCACCAATAATGAATCACCCCTATAGTATACGACCGTCCAACATCAGATGCGGAATCCCTTGCTACACCCTCTACGTCTGTGACAGAGGAAGATGGCGTGGAAGAAAAGCACCAACCGGCTGGACTCTCATTGCTGCAGTCGGCAGCAGCACTCGGAGACTCTACCATGATGATGAAAAAGCGTTTCGGCATAGACATGGACGAAATGAATCTTTACGGCCACTCAACTGTGAGCGATCACACACAGACATGGTTTTTCTCCTGCTTTCTTGCATCATCCTTGATGAAGAGAGTGAACGTAGAAGAAATGCTGTGTCGTACCATTTATTTTTATAGTCTACTTATCTTAGCACCTCACCTAGTTGTGATGTAGTGGTAGTTGTCTCTGTCTTTGCATCATCCTTGGACTCTGCTTGTAGCTTTTGCAAAGATTTGAAAAAATGAAACAACAGCCAGGAGTCGTGAGAATGAGTCTGGTACTAGGACGAAAGGGCGGGGAATCTTCAAGGATCTGCTACAACCATGTATAGTACTAGCATTTCAATCCTTGTTCGATCACAGCTCTAAGATACGGAGGACGACGATGCAGAAGACGACTCAAGTCTCAGCTTGTTGCAGACATCCGCGATAACGCCACCAGAAGCGGAGGAAATGCTGATCAACGATTTCCATGATGAAAATGGTTCGGGAACAGAGCAAGACGAACATGAATCGGAGGAAGCAGAAGAAGTAGCAGATCCTCTGATGCTAGTAGAGGGCACTTCTAGTTCTAGTAGTTCTAACGCACTTGTTGGAGAAGCTACTAGCACTGCGCAGGAGGATGAGGCGCTGCCTGCTGCAAAGAAGTCTTCAACTTCTTCTAAGAACGTGGCGGAGAAATTCAAGAAAGAGAAAAAACCCACAACTCCTTCTTCGAGCAAAAGAACTGCAGCAAGCATCTCAGCAGCAATGGGCAAAAAGGTGGACGAGAAAAAAGCCGCAGCTACGGACAAGGTGATAAAGAAGACTAGCAACAAAAAGACTGGGAAGGCTGCTTCTCAAAAGAAGACATCTTCTAGCGCGTCGAAATCCGGCGTCAAAGCAGCAGCGAAAAAAGCTGCGGGAAGTGGCCACAAAAACGCCCCGCAAGAGCCGCGTTCGCAGATGTTGCGGAAAGAAATGGGGCGAAAGCAGGGACAGAAAGGAAAGATAACCCAGCACAGCAAGAAGCTGCCAACCGAAAAGAAGAAGACAAAGCCAACAGAGCTAGCGTCCTCGAAGAAAAAAGAGCAGACTGGTCTAAAAAAGGGCTACACAAGGTCTGCTGCGAAACCAGCACCGAAAAAGAAAACTGGAAACACTCCTGTCGCCATGGTCGAGACAGATACTGCTGTCTTAGGTATAATTTGCTATTGCTTCCCCTCGTCGTGACAATGAAGAGTCGATGACAATACAAGAAATTATTACTTATTTATTATCAGCAAACTTGATTTCAAGAAGTTTCTTGATCTGTGATTCCCACTTCTACAAGAACAAGAGCCTACCAGATGAAGTACCTATTGGCCACAAGTGGAAATTTCTTTTGACCAGCACTTGAACTACAACAATTTTATCGAAATTCAAATTTTTGCAGATCCACACGCAGTCGAGCAACTACGACATGACGTTCTTGGAGTTGTCGACGCGTTCGCCGAGAGTCACGGATCTTATTATCCGGAGCTGCAAGCGCATGCTTTTCATCCGGCAGCGATCATGTCAGGGATCGCGCAAGGCTTCATTCCGGAAGACCAGGCGCATCGGCTCTATGAAACACGTTGATGTTATCTACCAATGTAGTTGCACCAAGTTGTATTCTTACCTCGTTATTAGTTGTTCGATTACCTTCAGCATGTTGTTGTTGAAGTTGATGATGTCTGGTCCACCGATGTAGCAGGTCCTCGTACGTATGGATTATATATAATAGTAACGTTGTACTAGTTGTAGTTTTCCTTGTGCCTCCGCCTTTCTCCTCCATGTGCAGCAGCAGCTCGTTCTTGTTGACTTCTACTTGGCCCTATTCATACTGTGACCGCACTCCACGCAAAGCCTTTGTCGAAGCGTATGCTTACGCTACGAGCGAAAGTTCTCGCAGCTGTGGAAGAGTTCTCGTCCGCCTCTGCTCCCCAAAGCACAGATCTGCTCGAGCTAGATTCGTCCGAAATGTCAGAAGAGGATGCCACAAGCGAGCAGGATGGAGAGAAGTTAAGGCGACAACTAGACGGTATGGATCCAGCAAGAATGAAAATGACAAGCAATAAATAAGTTTAATGAATGTTGTAATGAATTAGCATTAGGTACAATGGAATGGTACCATGATACTCCTTCGTTCTGCATTTTTATGTCAGTCTCTACTAATTGAAAACAATTTTCGTATTATGAAATCATGTAGTGGCGGTGCTGTTCCTGATCATGAGGTAATGTTCATGTACTTACTACCTCGTCCATGTCTCTAACTAATTCGGAAGAAGAAGTGAAAGAAACGAGCGGCGAAAAAGCAGAGGAAAGCGTAGAGCATGCAGCTATTCGTTTCGGACAAAGCCGCGTGAAGCAGCACATGGAGGAGGAGGTAGTGAGTGCTTCCAGCCACTCGATCCAAATGGCAGTTAAGCTCGGCGAAAGCGGTGGTAGTGATGGAGTAGAGCACAACCACATCAAGTCATCAGAACTACAGGCTTCATCTTCTTCAGACGAATCAGGTTCAGGACCTGTTTCTTCTTCCGAAAAGGAAAAAGTTTCCTCTTCTTCCTCTAGTGGATCATTCTCAAAGGAGAAGGCAGCGAGTACTGGTGACAAGCGCGACCAGGACGCGGACAAGGACAAGGAAGAAGAGGACAAGGTGATCCCAGGCTTCCTTGGGGACATCGCCGCTGCCGATGCGGAGGAAGAACGCATTCAAGGGAAGAAGTTTGCTCGCGATGCTGGCTCGAAAAACGGGCAGGGCAATAGTGGCTCTGGTGATGCACTTAAGGCTACTTTCTGCAATAAGTATTTAACCCAGCATCTTTCAAAATCTAAGTAGAACACATTCACGGCCCTCTAGATTTGTTCACTGGAAAACAGACCAGGGATGAGTTGTAAATGTAGAAGGATGTGAATTTCCTTTTTTTTCGTCTTGCCAGCGGTATAGGGGGTCTGCTTGAGTCACCTTGTTGAAGGCTTCTAACGCGAAGAAGAAGAAGAACAAGGACGGCGGCGCCGACGCTGGGGGTGATGCAAAGAAGA
Organism: Amoebophrya sp. A25; assembly: GCA_905178165.1. Classification (NCBI taxonomy): domain Eukaryota; class Dinophyceae; order Syndiniales; family Amoebophryaceae; genus Amoebophrya; species Amoebophrya sp. A25. The sequence continues at coordinate 2,492,679 of CAJINU010000002.1, read as the reverse complement.
TGAGCAGTATCACACAGCAGATGAGCTTGAAGCTGCAAGTCGCAGTCGATGACGATGAAGAAAATCAGAAGCCACCAGAAGATCAAGATCATGATTTTCACAGGACGCCAAGCAGTGGTGCATCCTCAACAACATCGGACGAGTTGGGTGCTAGCCGTCGTGCGGCGAAGAGGACCATATCTGCTTCTTCGATGGGAATGTCCAACAAGAGTGGTTCAGCCAGCTTCCACCCGGAGAAAAAGCTGAAGAAGCAAGTGGAGGGGCTGAGTGTGGAGGGGAAAGAGGACAACGGTGCCACAGTCATCTTCGGAAAGCACCAAGGACCAACTGCATCAGAAGATGCTTCTGTTGACCACAAAGTAGACTCTTCATCTTCTTCTTCTTCTTCCGAAGTAGAAGAGACAACTACAAGTTCTAAGCATTAAGGCTCTCATCTGTATACTATAGTATAACTCATTTTCACTGGTAGATGTGCGTTTTTCTCTATTGTCGTCTTGGGACTTTTTTTTGAGAAAACGAGATTTCGAAACAAATGAATTGCTTCGAGTTCTAAAACAAGGCGATCAAGAAGCGCACACCGGTGATGGAGACATCACCATCCTCCCCAATAGGAGAGTCGAAGAGAACTCTGAAACTGACCCTCACGCGGAATGCGCCGTCGTCCCACGCACCAGCACAAGAATCGGCGGCCGAAGAGACGAACAAGAGTGGCACCTCGTTGCTCTCTGTGGCCTCCGCCCGAACCGACAGCAAGCCCATCACCGCAGCTTTGGTCCTAGAGCGTTTGCATCGCCTACTCTCCTAAAGAGATACGTGTTTTTCAGGGAAAATGTGAGAAAAACTAGACCTAGAGGTGGGTCGTGAGGAAAGGTTCTAGTAATATGGTGATTAAATGGGGGACCCGTATTTGATTTTGAAGGTTCCAATGGTGTTGTCTACGATTTTGTATTGTTTCTGTTTCTGAAGATGTAACATTTCTACACTGTTTTGATATACAAGGAACGAAGAGTACCACCTAAGTACTCTAATAACAACTACTTAGACTTACTACCTAGTAAATAATCCATTGTAGTCATTTAGTAAACAGAGATGAGTATAGATGTATATGTTTCTGATTCCCATATAGATTTATATGTTTCCAAAGCTGTGTTGATTCCACGGATGCCACAAACGCATTCGAAAAAATTTATGATGTGAAGATCTTCTAGAAATAAAACTAGAAGAGGAAAGCAAGAAGGTTGTTGTAGCGGTCTAGAAATTGAAGAGGAAAGCAAGAACAAGAAGGTTGTAGGAGCTGTTTTAGATAATTTCCCAAGGAAAGGTATAGAATCTGTGGAAAGGGCACACGAACTTCATCAAGATCGTAGCCCGTGCACAGATATGACAAAAATAGCAGAGATGCCAGCCTATGCCATACATTCAACATATGCCGTCTGTCATCGTCGTTCGAAATGAAATCAAATATCACAACACGATAAAATACGTTAGGTCTCGTTTTTCTTGGCAATGTTTTTGACAAATCGTGTTCATGACTAACCTAATAGATATGACATGCATTTTAGATCATTAGTCTCGTATCCTAACGAAAAAACTAAATGGATTCCTAGAAAACGCAGAATATTATGGACATTGATTTTGACGAAGAAACTGGTCTTCCTATCTCTCTTCCAGCACGTCACATTCAAGAATGAAATTATAGAATCACATTGAGACAGTAGCCTGACCGCTCAGGTGAGAGGAGTCCAATTACCCTGGCGGTTTTGATGATGTCAATTGAGTTTCTTGAGCCTATCTGTATCAAATACAGCTATTTGTGAGACAAGGCTCTGTTGTGGGATTGCTGAGTGATGTGAGAGTGACGATCTTCACATTCATAGAAAACTGTCGCGTGAGAGTGATGAGATGGCAATTTTTCTGTGCCGATGCCATGTTGTAAGTCTTGTGACACCAACATAGGCTCATAGATTACCATGGTGGAGCACATGTTGAATGATTGAACAATGAGGCGGTGTCTCTGTCTGCTGGATGCGCGACTAGTGTGGTAGAAGTTAAAGACTCTCCTATTGTGTTGGATCCTGGATCTTCTTGGCGAAGATGAGCGATGATGCTTTTATTTCATTTTGACGCTCATAAAACACGACCACTACAACGTTCTTCTTGGTTTGTTTCGATGACCATATTGACGATGGTCTTGGTCTCCAACTCCAACAATAATTCGACTAGTTGAGACCGCTCATCTGCTAATTCTATCGACATCCTTCTTCACGAACAAAACAATATGAGTGGTCCTGCGAACCAAGGCAGTATTGGCTCTCCGCGAAATGTTGCGCAGGATATACTTTTTGGACCACGATCTCCTGGAGGCAAGAACTTAGTTTGTGAGCGTGGTGGCCACGTTTCGAATGCTCTCAACTCGCCGCGTGGCCTTGGTGGAGTCGCCAGTGGTGTATCAGGAGCATCAAGTTCATCAAGTAGAGCAAACCCTGGCGTTGTACTTCTACCTGAACATGATCAGCTACAACAACAGGAGACCTTTAATGACGTGGTGGACCACCTCGTCCAGAACCCCAGTACCGGAGATTCTCCACCATTGTCACCACTGACAGCTTCTCCACCTCCGACAGATACGAAGGTCGGGAATATGTTGTTTGTGCCGAAAATGCGATTACATCATCCGCCACCAGAACTGGATCTCTACTATGAAAACGATTACTATGAGGATGAAGACGACGGGCTGGCTGGCGACCGAGAAAGCGAACATCATGAATCGCTCTCATCTAGTAGAGTTGGCGCTGCGACTAGTGGTAATGGAAGAAGTGGCCCACTTCGTCATGGTGTCGGCAACGGAGGATCATCTGATCATGGCGCTAAAACGTTTACGATTTCGACACCAGCACCCACAGCAAGAGGAGAAAGAAAAACACCGAGGGAAAGCCGTATGGAAACGATTTAGGATTTCGATTACATCATGTGAATACCTAGGTAGAAGAAAAAGGAAAAGGCGGTTTTTATTCTACAAATGGTTCATCCCTGATCTGATGCTCTTCCTTTTTCTTTTTTTATTTTTTCATAAGTAGGCAAGTCTGAACCATCACAGGTACGATTTTTCACCAAGTTTCCGTTTGCGTGTTGAAGTTCGCTCCGTTACCTCAAGTAGTACATACTGTTATTCTACAAATTGTAATCGTTCTACCTAGTATAATTATTCTGACTGAAGATTATTTATCAGTCAGCGACCCTTTTTACAGCAACCCATTTGCATTTTCTTCATTGCTCTTCTCTCCGGGTCCGGCGTATCCTCGACTTCGAGCAGGGTCGAATACTTTGATATGGGGGCTCCAGCATCACGAAGTGGCACCGGGAGAGACCGCTTTCTGAGTAGAACAGCGAGCAGCAGTTCGAAGGGCAGCAATGCCTCCAGCAGATTGCACGGAACAGGAGCGCAGAATCCTTTCTATCAGGCGTTTGGAGCGAAAGCAGCGGATGACTATCGACTGCAGAGGCTTCCAAAAGCGACCGGAGCTACAACTTCGCTGACATCTTCTCCACTGGATCTGCCTCACACGAGTCAAAACGTTGGAGGATTCGATTTTGAAGATGTTCATCACTTACTTGACTCAACCTCAACGCCGTCACTAGGCGGTGGAGCTGCATACCCAGCACAGTACAATTTTGACGTAGGAACATCAGAGGAACTACTTGGTACAACTCCATTGCGACAGCCTCAGCCTGCCCACGACGCTTGGTTTGGCTGGCGCATAGCGACTCAGGATAGTCGGATTTTTTTCTACAGGGAACCGCCGGAGGCCCAAGACTCGCCGTCATCTCACGACAGGTCCGCGTTTTATTTGAAGCAATACGATGTCCCGAAAGTCCTATCGGAGAAGGTTTTTGGTCGTTGGCAACTTTCCCACAGTCGTGACGGCGCACGACAGCCCTTTTATTATGTTGCTGGTTGTTGAAGAAGAAGATTGAAGAAATACAAAATGAAAATACTAATACTTACTTGGAGTTCAGAAATCATATTGGATCATGTAGAAATAGGGGCACTACTTCTTGCACACTTACTCGATTGAGAAGTTCCTCAAGTAAAAGTTACTTGGTTCTTGTTTTCTCTCCTGGTACAACTGGTAATGTATGAGGCAAATAGTTAAAGCTTTTCAGCTGCTTCTGCAGCTCGTGTCTTCCGTCTTCTCTAATGCGCCTTCAACAAGCAGTTGGGCATCAGTCTGGGTCATAATCCGATTCATACGCGGAATGTTTTCGACGCTTGTTTCAAGGGCGATGTTTTTTATCTGCACCTCTTCCTGGACGCCTTCTGGCTCGAGCTGCAACGCGGTGCCGTGCCTACGGCACTTGGAGCGTTGCCAAAGTTCGTTGATGATGAAGGGGACTCGGTGGGAGATGTACTTGTAGATGTGGTCAACGAGGTTGCTGCGCCAAAAACTAGCAAGAAAGGTGGACATTCAATTTCGACTACAAGCAATATTATGGACGAAGCCACTGCCAGTCCCAGGCGCAGTCCATCGTCCTGTGACGCCAAGAAAAAGGAGGTTTTGGAAGATAAAGCAGCTAGATTAAGCAAAGCACTTCTGCGATTGAAAACCCAGACTGACACGACGTTGTTTCGAGAGGGTTCGCATATGATGGAAGAGGTTGGAAGTTCACCATCAGAGAGGACCGTAACGCCTCGTCGTCCACGTGCGGAATCAGGTCCTTTCACACCAGCGAGTACAGCATCTGATGCGACGACGTTGCCACCTCCACTTCCTGGAGGAGACGACCCACATCCTGGGGCAGCAAAAGTGCAGTTGGTGCAGAGTCTTGGCGGGGACGAGCAACAGGACCTCGGATCCCTGTCTCTGCTGCAAGAAAATGAACAACAGACGAGAAGACAAGTTGGTGAACAAGATCAAGTACATGCAAGTCCTCCTGGGCAAGACGCTCGGCATGAAACTCCGCCAGTAGTTGCGTCGTCAGGAGCCACCGCAGCTGGGGGTTCGTCGTCGGTTGTATATCCCTATCCTTTCTTCGAGCAAAAAATACCGCAGGCACCCGCTGCTGGAGATGAAGGGGAACACCATTCTGCAGACTCGGATTCTGCAGCACTTGCGGGCACAATGTCTGGTATAGCTACTATCAGCTCCAAGGGTTCTGTACATGAAAAAATCGCACGACGCAAAGAGCATAGGAGACTCTCAGCCCTACGACTTTCGCAAATCGACAACTATCTAGAGACAGATGACGGCGGAACGGATACAAATGTATTGATGATGTTTAGCGTGATGATGTTTGTCATAATTTATCTCCATGTGAAATTTATCATGATGAAATTTTTAGGTTACAAATGTAAATTATGTTGATCGTGATTGGAATGAATATTACTTTTTATGGGAGAAACGAGTCCATTCCATCGGTGGTCAGATTAACGGTAACAATTTAGTAGCTGCTTATTTCGTCGTTTCTGATCCTTTCTCCAGGACGAAGCAGCCATAATTCGGGATCAAGAGGAAAGCAACCACTTGCGTGGCGAGGGCTCCGTTGTGTTGCCGCATTTGCAGACAGGCAATGACGAGTACACCTACACTACACACATGATGAACACTTCTGTGCTGAGCAGTAAGACACCGACATCGTCACAAAGTAAAACACCGACCTCGTCCCAGGGCAGGACGCCGACATCTTCCAGGACTTTATTTTTTGATTCCGAGCAGAACGTCATCTATGAGAGTAAGAGTCGCAAAACCTTGCTGCATTTCGCCTGCATGAATAGCCAAGAGCGGACCGCTCGCTACTTGGTGCAATGCCATCAAATGGGTTTGAGCACGCAGGACGTAAATGGCTTGACCCCACTGCATATCGCTGTACGGAATGGGGCACAGGGTGTTTGTCGGCTCTTGCTTTCCGCCTTTGCTGATCCGAACGTTTGCACTGGCCGTAAAACGGGTGGGGACACGCCTTTGCACCTACTGAGCGGCGGCGTTGTCGAACGGCCGCTCGGCATTGCAAGGCTTCTCTTGCACTACGGTGCTAACGTGAATGGAAAAAACGCGGAAAATCTTGCACCACTCGAATGCTTGATGCGTGTGAAAAATTACCCAGCAGTAGACGAGCTCGCTTTGTTGTTAACTTCAGAGCTTCGACGACAAGCGGAAGCGAACAAACAACAGAGTCGAGCGGGATCGGAGGAGCAGGCAGGCAGGGAAGGAAACATAACCCCTGTGGCGTCGTCTAGGTTCGATTTTTTTCCTGCGAATGGCTTTGATGGTGGAGCACCAGAGCAAACTGATGGAAACACAGCATCGAACTCAATCTCCTCTCGCATTTGGGCAAAGCTAACAACTTTTCTGGCAGGATAGACGCCTCGAAATTGTAGATCATGTCGTAAAGTAGAATACCCTAATGATAATGAGCTTGTAGCACGATTCGATCATCATGTCTTCTTTCAGCATGGTGATCGCGTTATAGGGTCCAACCCTCACAGTCAACTTTTCACGACAGGGACACTTCTCAGAGGTGTAGCTTTTATATCGGAGTACACCGACCTTGTTGTGATACAAAGCGAACAGCGAAAAAGGGACGGAGGCTGTACATGGTGGAACTAGTGCCTTGATGTCTCAACCAGAAGATGATGTCATCTTCCGTCTGAATGATTGCAACTCCTGCCAATGCGCTTTAAATTCTCTCACGACCTTGCTGCATCTAGTCGGTCGCCGCTCCTGGAGCGAGTACTTCCATCGCCGCATGTGATATACAGATGAGAGAAGATCTGTAGGGCTAGGGCCTTTTTTGAGTTTGTATGAGGAGGTTAACTTGTGCTTAAATAATGAGAGCATCAAGTGAGAGAGTAGTTGCACCATTCTAGTTAATGAAAACAGAAAAGTCTGTGAAGAGAGAATGTATATTTCCGAGGAAAGGGAGTGTACTATCTAATCTGTCCGGACTCCTGAGGAAGGATCTGCGCCAGAGAGCTGAAAATCATGCGTCTTGGTCATGCAAACTATCTTTCTGTCAATATAGTGAATGAGGCGCGGGCTGATACAGAAATCTTTTGCGTGGGGAGTGATTTGGATTTTCGAATTTCATAGCAGTCATATCTTTTCTTAACAGAAAAAATTTCAATTTGGTCTATCCCACTCTCATCATCAGGTTCTCAGTTCTTTCATGCTGTAACTACCCATTTGTAGATAGAGACCCCATTGTCCCTTCTGGCGCGAAGACACGTGGACGTCTCTAGCTCCACGACGTTCCATCGCTACCACTTTTTAGGTAGATTGAGCGCGACACAGTTCTACTTGAACTTGCGACACTTTTACTACTATGTTCTTTTACAATCTGCTGCTGCTGTTTATGGAACCACGCTGATTTCTCCTGCTAAGTCCTGAATAATTTGTTCCGTGAATTTCAGTTACCTAGTTTTCAAATGGACATTGAATTTGAATCGTCCTCAGCTACTTTTTGCTCGCTTCTTCATCTCCGACAATATGAGTGGAGGTGGACGTGGATCCTCCTCTCCAATCCCTGGGACTCATGGAGCAAATCTGCAGAGGATGTTGAGCTATGAAGAGGAACCTAGTTGCGGAGATGCAACTCCACCACATGCAGCGGGAAATATGAATAATGTCAGTGCTTCAGGAGCGGGGAACAAATCATCAACAACGCCAAATCGAGTTACCGCATTAAACACTTTGGCAGCCTCTCCACGGAACATGATTGTGCGTCCATTGAAGAGTATTTTGCGGAATTGGAAACCTAGTGGACCTAGTGTATCTTCGAGCGAAAAAGACGGAGATACGACGACCGCCGCAGGTGCAAATCGCAGAGTATATATTGAAGGTGGCTCACGGTCACCGGAAGCTGCAAGTACTCCGGATGTTATATCCGGCACACGATTTTTACATGGGGGTCAGGGTCCTCGTAATCCAGAGCCAGGAGGTGCCATGTCAATGAGGAACAGCAACGGCGTTGATTTACGCAGGGAGGAGCAAGAAGAGCATCTTCAAGCAAGACTGGGCGGCGGACAGATCTTCAGACGAGCAGGGAGTACGTCCACTTTCACGTCGGACGATATTAGGAATATGTCAATCGGCGATCGTAACCCATTTCCGTCCCCGCGGCATACCGTTCTTCCGTCGATGGGGGAGACTCCTCAAACCTCAGGTCCTTTGGGTCATTTTCTCCACCCCGCGCAGCCTGTTACGTCCACAGCGGGTGGGCCTGTGGCGAACATAGAAGGAGCGAACACGAATAAAGTAACACCATCGAATTTGAATGGCGGTAGAACTACGTCAACTACCTCTGCTTCTGGAGGAGCAGGTGAGCACAGCAAGCAGCATCAGCAGCAGCATAGTACTGCTGCCTCAACTCCAGGTGGTCTTGCTGGCGGAGGAAGCCAACATCATAGCCAACAGCACTACCTTTTGGCACCGCTTAATTCCCCAAAGCAAGAAGATGAGGGCTTGTGTCTTGACGCTAGCGTGAGAAGTCCTAGTCGAATGAGGACCGGGTCTACGGGGAGTGACATCTCCGCTTCAGGGAGCAAGCAGGAGCGGCCAGCTGCCCTAGCTGAGACCACAACTGCAGCGACGCCTTCGCCTACACGCGCATTCTTCAACAAAGCTGCGACGTCGCAAACGTCAGTGATGAATGACAATAGATATGCAGGATCTGGAGCTGGACGGGAATCTGGAAGATCTGGGGATGATCGATTTCGTAACGGCGACACTACTCCTCACTTATGCGTAGGCGCGCAAACGCCCAGCAATGCCGGTTATCTTTCTACCAAACATGCGAAGGAGGTTCTACGGGGAACACTGACACCGCTTTTTCACAAGAACCATGTGAAGGAGAAGCGCGACACCGTGGTAAGAGAAGCCGAGCAGTTGCGTTTGGCTTTGCGTAAGCAATACGTGATCAACCCGGATGAAAGTGCAATGGCCACCGTGATACAATCTGTTTCCGCCTTTTGCCTCTTTATTGTATGCTTTTTAACACCCTATGAGGTGGCTTTCTTGGACATGAGGATTGGATCCACGGTTTTCTGGCTCAACCGTTTGATCGATGTTTCTTTCACGGCAGATATGATCCTGCAGTTTTTTCTGCTTTACCGCGTAAACACGCTGGCCGGAGAACGACTCCTCGTCGTGTCGCAGACGCAGATCGCAGCGCACTATTTGAGAACCTGGTTTTTAGTCGACTTCCTCGCGGTCTTTCCTTTCTGGGCGTTTGAGATCTGGGGCATGACCAACGCCGCGTCGGCTGGCGAGGGGATAGGCCTTCTGCGCGTTTTGCGATTGCTGAAGCTTGGAAAGGTGATCAAATCACTCAGAATGCTAAGGGAAAGAGCGATTCACATAGAGATCACCTACTATCGTGGACAGCTGATCACCTTCATTTTTGTGCTTATTCTCGCGGCCCACTGGATGGCGTGCGCGTGGGGTGCAGCAGGACTGCGTTTCGGCGGACCTTTTTACTACAACCCAAATCTCGAAGACGTGGTATTGAACAACGTGTATGAAAACTATGAGTGGAGCAAAACGTGGGTGGGGAGAGAGAGTGGATTGGCGAATAGTACAGCGTCATCCTCATCCGGTGCGAGGCAACTTTCATCTGCGCATGAAAATATGAGTGCACCAGCCGCTACCTCTGCTTCAAAATTGGACGCATCTACTTTGTCTCCGTCGGCTCAAGGCACCTCTGGTCGTGATGTTGGGCGTGCTTTTTTCGAAACACTAAATGGCTCTGGATTTCTCGATACAGCCCGCGCCTCTGAAGAAAAGCTTTTGCAGGACAGAGCTGCGGAGCTCGAGTTCGCTGGTATAGGAAAGGGTAGCTGGTCCGTGTCTCGTCCGGTGCTAGAAGATGAGCGAGAAGATGGGACATTGAATAGGCATCCTGGAGAAGACTCGGGGTTGAGCAGAAACGCAAGAGAAAATAAGAACCTCCAAGTCCAACATGCAGACTTCTTTGTCACTCTTGCGGTATCCCCATGGCGATATGTTGGCTGGCATTTACTGAGGAATCCTTTCGGTGTACAGGCTTGGGGTGCAACTAAGCTTGTTGGCGACTCTGTACTCCTTGGAGACGGTACGGCTATCCGAAAACGGATACTGCAGATGCAACCCGGAGAACAAAAGATTCATGATGTGATGGGAGAAGCTGCGGGCACTTTGATGTGGTCTGGGCACACGAGGACAACAATTGAAGATATTAACAATAAATTAGACCACGACCCGAACCCTCAAAAAATAAGAAGGCCGGACGTGTCGAGCAGAAGACGAGGTAGCGCTCTGTGGGAATACATAACTGCCAATGCACCACTAAGTTTAGCGGATTATATTTCTCTTTCGACGTCACCGGAACGACAGAGGATCACTAGTGGTATTAGGCGTGGCCTAAGCATGAAATCCGTAGGAGAAGTTCATCTCGTCGATCTACTTGGGGGTAGTCGTGCCATTATTGATAATAATCGTGTCTCGTCAAGCGACACGAGTGAACAGCGCAGGCAGCTCATTTCTGGCATTCCGGAACCTGGATTTACTACTGATTCTCTCTGGGCTGGGCGACGACGCCTGAGCTGGATGCAAGTGTACTGTGGCTGCGTAAAGTGTCGTACCGCGAAAATGTGTAAGCAGTGCAATGTTTGCCTCGAATCGCCATGGCAAATTTACGTCGGAAGTCTCCACTTCTCCCTCATGACGCTGACAAGCATCGGATACGGTGACATTTCCGCAACGCATACCGCAGAAAGGTATTTTTGGTAGTTTTCACGACGGTTGTTGAGCAGCTGTTCTTTCCTCAACTAGTAATCTTATAATATCTACTTAGTGTTACTGTTAGTGTGAAGAGTCGCAGTTGTAGGAGTAGCTCACATGTCTCGTCTTATTTAGTCTTGTCGATGAAAAAGCACAAGCAGAGTGTCATGACAGCATCAACATGATTAGTTTTTCGTCATAGCTCTAGATCTAGTTGTCTGTATAGCTGTATTTGAAGTCTTCAGCCCTACAACATGGTCTGTAACCGATCCTTCCACGATTCCACGTCCACGTCTACCACCAGATTTACCTCTTGTTCCATGATGTTCGTTGCTGGCGTTTTGTGGGCTTCGATCGTCGGTTTCGCTTGTGGACTGATCAGTAACCACACTGCGCAAGAAAGGAAGTACTCACAGACGATTGACGATCTGAACAGCATGATGCGTGACAAGAACGTCTCCGAAAACATGCGAGGCCGCTTGCGGCAGTTCTTTTTTAACCAGCAGAAGGACGTGGACTCGCAAGAGCTGTACCAGAAACTATTGGTGCGGATGTCCCCGACGCTGCAGGCTGAGGTAGCGTTTGCTGCTTATGCGGCTTTCATGCTCAGGGTACCGTTTCTGGCGGACGCGGAACTGGAGTTTTTAGCGGCGATATGTCTAGCCTGTAAACACGTAACATTTGGGCAAGGCGAGCCGATCGGAGACACGCAGGTTTTGTACATTATTCGCGCGGGTGTTTGTTTTATCAACGGAAACGTCTACCGCATTGGCTCGAGTTTTGGCGAGGACGTGCTGCTAGATGACGCCGACTTGGCTGGATTCTACAGTGGGTTCGCACTCACCTTTGTGGAGGCGAGTACGATCACCAGAAAGCAACTGAACGACGTATTGTTCAAGCATCCGGAACAAAGCGTAAAAATTCGACGCCACAAAGTCACCTTAGCGGTACGAAAGACACTGTTGCATTTAGCCCGCCAAAGAAGTCGAGAAAAGTACGGACGAGAAACCGCGGGCGTATCGATACCATCGCTCAGATCGGTATTCAAACATATTATACATAGTATACGTGGGATTCTGCTCCCATTACCATCTTTGCGAATTTTTGTGATTTGAAATGAACAAGACTGATGAAGTAGTAGTTATTGTTTTTATCTGCTATTTCTATTGTTACGCAAGCAGTGTTTCATCCTGATCCAGAAGTTCAAATTGTTACAAACTCCTGTTTTTCAGATGAGTTCGAGTTTGTCGGATCCAATGCTGTGGCGTGCGGAGGCTGAGATTATGCATGCAAATCGTCGGGAGCACGCTGTGAATCGTGACGCCTTGGAGCGATCGCTGAAGCGCTTTCACTTCGCGAAGCGGACAGCGGATGAGAGGTTGGAGCCTGTGTCAAAGTTAATCGTAGAAGACATGTTGCAAAGAAATAGCGACACTGTGCTGCGAGAGACAGCGCAATTCATGGAGCATACATGCGATTCTGCTGGCATCACCCTGAAAATGTCAGTTGACGAGACGGACGACGATATGGTTGCGGAGATGAACTGAACTTGTTTAGATGAAGCTGCAGAAGAACTGAGTTGACATTCTACTTCTCGGGACTATTCACAAGAACAAGATAAAGCAAAACTTGTTATCGATGAATGTTCATAAGTAACCTATGGTATGCACCACATGCATTGTCTTGATTATTCACCTCACCATGACGAAAATACAAATTTCCTAGAAAAAGCAGCATTGTATGGGCATTGAAGATGAAGATGACCGAGAAGTAGGTCTTTCTATCCGTCTTCGAACACATCACAGTCAAGAATGATGAAAAAACGCAATCACATTGAGACAGGAGGCTGACCCACATGAGAGGAGTCCAATTACCTGACAAAGTTGAATGAAGAGACTGGCGGTTTTGATGCTAGAATTACTTGAGTTTCTTCCGCCTATCACACACTGATATCTGTGAGACAAGGGTCTGTTATGAGATGCCCACGAAAGATGGATGATGTGAGAGTCACGAGTATTGCTAGATCTTCAGAGAAGATTGTCGCGCGAGAGAGCTGGTAATAGTCAATAAAAGCAAGTCTGTGCGCTGAGATGAAATGTTAATTTTTCTGTACTGGTGCGAGTTGAGGCTTATGGTTGAGTTGGTGCCCTGTAGATCTGCAATCAGTGTCGTAGTTCGGGATCCTCATACGCTGTTGGACTTCTTGGATCCTGGACCTTAGTGAAAATCAACGATGATCCTTTCATTTTATGCTCATGATTGCAAAACACGAGTAAAACTTGTTTGTCTCCTCGGCTATCCGTGTGTACATATCTATGAATCAATAGGCTTATAACTGCATAAAATGACCGCTAGCTACAAGACGAATGACTTTCTTACCTTCGTCACACGGCTCCAGCACAGGGTTCCCATAATTAGTGACATTCTTATTCGTTGGTGCAGTGTCGTGGGTGTTAGAGTTAAAGTTATAGACACTCTTACTTTGCTGGTTCTGCATTCGTGTAGTGTTGCGTACAGTAGATACGTAGTTCTGTAATGCATTAGCAAGTGGTTGTGGTTCATTGAATCAGAGCAAAGAAACGTAAACCTGTTGGGAAAGCGTAATACGCAAGTGTACAACCTTGTCTCATGAGTTTTTTAATGTTTTTGTTGAACTCAAATTCTATTACTGAATTCTCAGCGGTTCTGAGCATTTAAAAAAAAAATAGGATCTTCCGTGGTCGTCCGGTCGCTTCTGCGTCTCTTTTGTCTCCTTGCTGAAGCTCGCAGCAAAGGCAATCAAAATATAGTACAACCAGAAGCAAGAGGGTGTTTTTCGCCTGGCGCGTGCAGTGCTGATTGTCCTTCGAGCTGCAAGATTGGATTCTGTTGCCCTTCGTTGGGTGGACGTGGAAAAAGATGAGTAGGAACGACGTGGAGACCGTGGAGGCCAGTCCTGGCATGTTCCAGCTGGCGCCTAGAAAATCACGCTCCAGTCGTGCGAGTCGCGCCAGTGTCGAACAAGCGACTGTGGAGCAGAGTGAATTTCAACCAGCAAAGGTGAACACGACTTCTGAGCAAGTGTTGACGCAAGACTTCCGCGATTATCGACCCAGTGGAAATGGAGAACAAGATAATCAAGAGCAGGGGGTCGGTTCGCCTGCGTCTGGGTCGTTTCGAGGGAGCGTGCTTGGTCTAGACGAGCTCGACGAGACGGGCAGTGTCGACGAAAAGGCGGCAGAACAGGCCTTGATGGTAGGAGGAAGTAGCAACTTTGCCACAATCGTGAACATCGTTAAAAACGTTGTTGGTGCAGGCCTTTTGACACTACCGCTAACCATGTACAATGGAACTCCTGCAATTACGGTGCCGTGGGTTTTCATTATTGGTTTGCTGAACTTCTTTGCCTTTTACACCCTTGGCGTCATGAGCGAGGGGCGTTGCAACACCTACGGACAGCTGTGGGAAATGACACTCGGCAAAAAGACTCGCCTCATTGCTGATATCTTCCTTGTTCTCAACGGAAGCATTACGTGCATGCAGTACAAAAACAATAGTTTTTATATATTACTAATGCGGAGTAGGTGTGTTACCTCTAGATGTAGTTTATATCATTCCAAGCACTGTTCATCTCTCTGCTCCAAAGCTTATTACTAATAGCAATAGTTGTAGAAGAACGTATTGATGACGTAAACACGCAGTCTCTATCTCTTTTGATGTAGTTGTTCCTTCTCAAGCTACGATAGAGATGCGCCCCCATACACTGCCAGCCAAGCGTCAGAATGTGAAGTGTAAAGCATGTAGATTTTTAAAATTTGTTGCCTTTACACACCGGACTCTATGACAATGACTAGGAGCATTGTCCTGCTTGTCCGCCAATATTTTTGTTATTTCTGTCCATGTCTTTTGTACTAGCTTACAAGCTTAAATGAACACTAATAGCGAGAACCTGTTCCTTATGTCTCAGAGAGAAGTTTAAATAGAACTAGTCTCTGAGAAACGAATCAAAAAAAAGGTACTTGGTGTTGATTGGAGACTTTATGCCGAATGCAATACCGCAAGTTTTTGGTGAAACGGGTTGCCTGAAAGCGAAGACATACACATTGAAGCGCTTGTACCCGATCCTGTTTTGCTTAAGGCTGAAAAAATGGGAATCCGTCATTTTCATTTGTTTTACTTAGAAGAAGTTTGTAGTTGTACTTGTTGTCTGGAAAGACTCCTGCGTGAAGTTCTTTACAGTACAAGTAAGCACCGCGAAGCTCTTTACAGATTTGCACGCGCCTTCCAAAAGCTAGAAGACTCACTTCATCGAGGAAACGCCTCTGAAGTGACCAAGAACGAGATGCATTCTACCTATAAAGGATGGACTTCCGTTTTTACACCTCTAATTTCGACTTTACTTATCATCTTTCCGGTGTCGTTGCTATCGAAACTTGACTTCCTCAAGTGGCCCTCCTTTGCCGGCGTAGCGTTCACGCTTTACGCTGTTGTTTACGTCATCGTCGATTTTGCCATGCGGTAATAAGATTCAGCTAGAGTACCATCGAACTAACTGCATTCACCTTTTTCACTAATTGATTTGGAATTTTCCATTTCCTCTTCGAGGTTAACTCCACCTAGAAGAATCCCTTATATCATTAAGCACATGTTGCGCAAGAAGCTGTTGTATGTTATCTTCTACGTGGTACTATCATGCATGTTATTATGCGTTTCATCGCAAATGATATTCTTATTAATTTTTTTTTCTCAGGGGGTACTTCGGCGATGAATTTTACCGAAATTGGTGGACCGATTCGAGTGGGAGAATGGCACAGGACGCGACGAATGGTGGAGCATGGACCGACCAACGCAA
Organism: Amoebophrya sp. A25; assembly: GCA_905178165.1. Lineage (NCBI taxonomy): Eukaryota > Dinophyceae > Syndiniales > Amoebophryaceae > Amoebophrya > Amoebophrya sp. A25. The sequence continues at coordinate 2,477,094 of CAJINU010000002.1, read as the reverse complement.
GGATGAGCGCGGAGCCATCAGCTTTCCAATGATGCTATCCATAATCGCGATTTACTCAAGCTCCTTCGCATGCCACTACAACGCACCGAAGTTCTACCGAGAATTGGGCCCGAAGCGAACACCCAAGCAATTCTTGATGATTTCCATAATCTCCTTCGTTATCATCATCTCGATCTTCTTGCTCTTCTCCTTCGTGGCATATGGTCGCTTCGGCGGCATGATGCGTGGCAATGTTCTAAAGTCGTACGATGCGTCTGGCAATGGGGGGTTCATGCCGAGTTCTCTTCTGGTAATTTCTATCATCAATTTGGACTAATCCTTCGCGTTACTTGCTTATAACACGACCATGGTGTTGAAACAAATGCTTTAGTACTTAAGTAGATGACCTGACGCACTTTTGATGCACTTTTGTATATGGAAAATGTCCCAGAAATAGAAAATAGTTAGATTGATCTGACAGAAGTAACAACCACACCCACCACCACACCAAGCAAACGTGAGGATAACAAGAACCACCAGATTTAGCTTCGCACATCATGTGTCATAATCACCCCAAAGTTTATCTATCAATTTTCACGTAAGTAGCACATCACTTCATTACAGGACTCTGTTGCTGTGAAGATCATGTGGCTTGGTATGGCGCTGTCTGTGATGACAAGCTATCCATTGATTTCGAATTCGGCACGAGCAGCTTTCTTCGAGATCTTTTTTTCATTTTCCGCCGAGCAAGCACCTACATGGCTTTACGTGCTCGTCACAGCAGTCTATGTGCTTATCTCTGCGGTAATTGGAGTCATCGGTCCAGGGTTGGATCTTCTTGGAAGTATGAAAGGCGCAACTACTACAGTGGCCCTCTGCTTGCTTTTCCCAGGCCTGATGTTGGTGTGGAAGGTCAAGCGGGATGTCGCAGTGGAGCAGGGAATCGATGAAGAGACAGGTATTCTTTCTAGGTACAAGAGAGAGTCAACTTTAACAGGAGCGCGCTCTGTTCGATCTGAAATTTTGCTTTTGGAGTTTTGGTGTTCAGCCAAGAAAATGAATCAACTGATCGCGGGCTAGGAGCACTCCCCATTGTTTTTGAAATTATTTTTTGGATTCATCTTTGACGTCAGGCGCTTTGCTGCAGGGCCAGGATCATGGCGATGCAGAACAGGGAGAGGCTTCAGGGGGTGCCTCGCGACGACCCAGTGCTGTGATTCGAGAGGAGCGGAACGCCACACCCTTTAGCACCGCGAAGCGCCCAGGACTCAATCGTGCACTCGGTTGGAGTTTGTTCGCGATCGCAGCGGTCATGTCGGTAGCTGGCATCATAATTATTACCTTGAAGCAAGCGGGAAAGATTGGCAGAGAAGAGCCATTCGAATTGAAATTAGCCGCAAGTCTGTCCGACGCGGAATTTGCCTTGGCTGCTGCACCTGGAGGGAACACACAGGGACAGAGGTACGATCCTCTCGGTTACCTTGTGAAACTGTTTCGCCGCACGACGAGTCGGGGGCCGAATGGTGCGGGTGAGTTTCCAAGCAGGAAGACGAGTGGAGTTTGGGGAAAAGCATGTGCTTGGAAGCACGCTCCGACTGGGAGCGTCGGAGCACGAAATTTGCAGACTCTCCAAGGCGCAATCACGCAATCTGGGGGTGCCGCTGACCTCCTTGACAAGGCGTGCGAAAGCTTCAGCGCTTGGGAGCGCGGTGCTTGACGTCAGTGAAAAAAAGACCAGATATGTTGTATTGTGAGCAGCGCGCCACCCATTTTATTCGGTGGATTTGGATATATAAACTTCACTCGTTTCGATGATACGAAATAATACCTCCCAATGAGTTATTGCTACTGTCACCAACTCACAGCTAAGTAGGAATGAATCACGTTGCACGATCAACACAATCCATCTCCATTCGGTACGTTCCCTTCCTAGTATTCCCCAGTACATAACTAGGATACATAACAAACTTAACGAGTCTTTCACCCACCGGATTTGCATTTTTTTTACGTAAGCTGATGATGGGCGTGGACCCTTCTTAAGTCAGCGATCGAAGTAGATAATTAACGATACTTCAAAATGAAAGGATCTATATAATTAATGAATACTTCTATCAATTAAGGCAGTCTGCACTGAACTGTTTGCGAGATTTATTGTATTGTATTGGCGATTATATTTTTACGTATAACAAATACGTACAGGTACTACATAAAGATATCATAGTGAACGATTGTTGAAGATGAAAATAATATTTCTTCGAAAAAATATGGATATGCTCTCTTGTTAATCATGAGCAACCAATCGAACGAATAGATACGAAGGATGAAAGATCTGTCATTGCGGAAATTATGGAAGCAGACAATAGAATAAGAACTCAATTACAATTAACAAGTCTAAATCTAAAAAAGACAAAGACGCAATAGCTCTGGTTCCGACTCAAGCGGTCGAAAGTAGTTATGAGTGGTTAGCAGAGGGTGCCATTCAAGGAGTCTGTGATATGACGTGTTCAGCAGAGGGAGCCATTCAAGGAGTTTGTGTTCAGCAGAGGGTGCCATTCAAGGAGCTTGCGTTCAGCAGAGGGTGCCATTCAAGGAGTTTGTGTTCAGCAGAGGGTGCCATGTAAAGTCGTAACAAGAGGAGTTTGTGATATGATGATCAAGCTGACGAGTATCAAGGCCGTTATCAGTATGTTGTGTGCTCCTTGCACTGTGTCTTGAAAATATAACAAGATGGAGATGATGAGGAACGGTCTCAGCCGCGCTTCGTTTTCGCATGTTGGTCGGTCTTTTTCCATATATAATTCATCGGCTTGCTTTCGTTTCAATACTTTCGTATTATTCTAGTCGTCTTACTGAGTTCTCAGATGCTACCATTGTAATTTCTCACACCTAACCCACAACTACACACACGACTAAACTAAGAAGGTACAACTACAACCACACGAAACGTGCTGCAGATGCTACGGAGACTTGATGGAAGTCCATCTTACAAATTTACTCCATAGAAATACTGACTTTAAAAAGTCCTAGGTAAGTCTCATAATTCATCGATCTGAAAGTGAAAGCGAAGGGGGAGTCTTTCTCTGCGCGCGTTATGGTCTGTTAGCATGATTAAGACGTTTCTTTACAACAGTATAAGAAGCTGGAAGGCGAAGTGCACTGTCGACATGACCGTTGACCAACATGATCACCTTTTCATCGCCAAGGTGAATGACGACTGCGTTGCTTTTAACGACGATTTTCTCAATTATTTACCTTTTATAAGGTAGAGACTTTTTAGCAGTACATAGCAGGTCCAGCGATGCTTAAAGCACTATCAAGAAAATATGCGGGTACTCTTTAATCCCTTCGTCCAAATCATACTAGTAAAGTCAACTGACTTCCGTAGTAATGTTATGAGAATTTGTTATTTGTTGAAAGAATGTCGACATTTTTTTTTTGTTTCATTTGTTTTGAGGTGTAGTATCAATCTATCACAGATGGATATGCATGATATTGTGTACAACTTTATCGCGTGTGTAAGTATCATAGTGACGAGTTACTTAGCTCGGCCGTACTTACAGAAGATGGGAAAAAGAATTCAGTCACATAATATTACATGCCTACGTCAACATCATACAGGGGCCACCACGGTCCTTCGTTGTTCACAAATTGGACCAGAACGCGTCAGTGAGAAATAGGCATGTGGGCGTCTCGTGGTTCTGGTTCTGCCTTCATCTAGTTGCGGTTCTCCGTATGCTTGCTCATGTCAGGGGCTATGACCGATATACATTTTTTGGTGCTACTGGCCTGCCCGCATTTCCAGGGTGACATTCACTTTCCCATAGAGTGCATGTTAAGATCGATGGGTTGGGGTCGTGATTGCAATCTAAAATCTTTGGCGTAACGACGCCGTCTTTTAGAGAAGGAAGCTCAGTTGTCCAGTCCTCGCGAAAACGGCGCGTCGCCTTCTTCGCGCGCTCTACCGACGGCACTAGATGAAGCAAGGTGAGATATTTTGTACTAGCAGGAGCCCATCTGAATCTGAATCTGAACGAAGTCAGCTTCCGGGAAGGAGCTTCAAGATTATTCAGTATCCTAATTTTTCTGGGTATGAATTGTGATCGATGTGTGAAGATAGGACAGTTCTTGCACAGGAAATGTATTGAGCACTTAGGACTTTAGTAAGTTGTAAAACAGGGTAGTGATATGCTTTCGAGCATATTTCGTTTTCGTGCGCGTCCGCAAGCAATTCTACATGATTTGCAGTTCGTACTTGATATGATGCAGCTGCACATAATTTCCGTTCATCACTCTCTAAGTTGGCAAAGAATCCCTCTTCTACTTGTTGTTCCTAAAACTGAGGATCCGAAGGAATATCTTCGTGACCATGTTAACATGGGGGATGAAAAAGAAGAAGGTGAAGAAGGAGATCGTGGTGTTAGTCCAGAAAAAAGCGAGCTTATTCACCGGCATGGCGCCTCCTGGCTGCATTGTACGCAAAGTATTCGGGAATTGCATGCTTTTTTCCAGCGCAAGGCGCGAATGCAGGACGAGGCGAAACTCGTAGAAAAGCCAGAAGACAGTCTTGTTCGAGACCGAGGAGTACAATTGTTAGACAAAGATGGTGGTAACTATCCGCAGCTGCCTGGGATGCAAGAGTTTCTGGAGCACTTAGACGAAGATGAGCGCGACTTTAGAGATTACGATCATGGTGACTGGTTCCGCTATATCAAATACTGGGAACCTCAGGAGGACGTTCGAGTCTGGTCACCTGCAGATGAACGGCAATTTCAAGAAGTGCGTGCCATAAATATTTCCAATTTCAATCGGGCGGGAGCAAATATGTTTAATGGTTTTTCTCTGTCTTGGGCGCGATTGCTTGAACTGCGAAACATACAAGAGGCCCGAAGAGCTCGCTTCTGGGGTGATTACGCTGATTTTATGTGCGGAAGCCGGGAATGCATCTGGTTTGCCGCTGAAACGTTCGGCAAAGATTTTGTGCCTGACGCTGTGCTTGGTCAAGAATTTCAAACAAAGTATGACCTTCACCTTGTGAAAAATAACGGGAAGAATCCGGGGTACCAGGTCCGTGCGAATGAGCGCCGCCGCTTGATGGAGAGAGCACTTCTTTCTGATGAGGATCGAAATGTTGGCTCCGAACCTCAATCTGAGCCCGATGTGTGGTCAGGTGGGATTTCCTAGTAACCGCCAATCGGAAAACAAAATAGTGGTCCTCGTTCTGCATCATCATGACAGTTTATGCTGCCTCGTCCTCCTCAGCGTGCGTTGCACTGTATTGAAACGGCGAGATACATTCACCTCGATTGTTGGGCATTTATTATTATTATTTTCATCCCCTGAAGTGATAACTGAAAACATAAATTTTCTGTCAAGGATCTCTGTAGCTGTGTGGGTTGTCCTAGCCAGATAACGGACGTGCATTTATACTTCTTGTTGGCCACAAGTTGTATAGCATCGGGAGGCGTTACTGCAGAGGGCGCTGAAGGTAACACCCCTGGCATGGCCGTCTTTTCGTGCCCAACTGTTGGCACGATCGCTCTCGGTTATCTTCTCCCTTCTGCCTGCTTCTAGACATTCTCTCTCCTCCACCTCTGAGTCAACCTCTCGTCACATGTTTTTGAGTTTCAGCATTTAATGCGCCTCTATTTTAAAAAACTGGTTACTAATTTCATCTCCTTTTGATTTTGTTCAAGAGAGAGGCAATTCTTCTTTGTGTAAGCAGGTCTACGTGCATATTTTTGTCATGATCCTCATCGTTTTCAGTGCATCTATTAAGGTGTTTATAGCTGACGAACACACGCATGGGCCATTGTTTCGGCTTTGGACTCTGTTGCGATGAAACTCGATGATTTCTACACCTTTAGTACTTGTGGTAATCTTCACTATGCGGAATGAGGTACATTTTTTTTTTCGCACATTGAACGTGCTGACTGCTTGTGGTGCAAGGCTGGAATCAGCAAAACAAGCAGTCAATCTGAAAAAGAAGGACAACTAATTTTTTGGTCACTCACACATCAAATCGTAGCCACGAATGAAGATGTGTGAAAACGAAGGCCTTCCTTTGACGACTTGGTTGAAAATCACGAAAACACCTTGCCAATGGGTGTTATGCTTCGCCAAACTGTACATAAGTTGTTTCATCAACGCTGTGTAAGTACTTAATTAGTATAAAAATTGGAGCCAGAGTAGAGCACTACGACGAGACAGGAGTAGTAATGGAGAGGGGGCAAGGAGGAGAAAACAGCTGCAGCTGCTGCTATCATGTAGGTAAGAATGTGAAGGATCTACGGAGAGACGAAGCTAAGACTAAACTGTTGAGTGTTGTACAGTAACAAACGCTCTTCACGATGTAAGAAATGCGGAGCAAAAACAAAAAGAATCAGATGAAAATGCACGTCTTTGTAAGTGGTGCTTCAAGTTGTAGCGCTATCTCTGGTCCTGCACACCTATCTTGATTTTTTTGGAAATTATATATTAGGGTAGTTTATAGACAGTGGGAAGGTGGGCACGGTGGGCGACGCTGGGCCGCTGGGCGGCCACGCTTGGCCCGGTGGGCGGACGCTTGGCACACAGGGGGGGGGCACGCTGGGCGCGTATAGCGTTGCCCCGCTGCTTCCGCCAATGTACAAGGCCGCAGTCGAGGGCGGCGCGGCGCTGTGCTCCTTTGCGGAGTGGCCACGCTCCCGCTGCTTGCGGTGCTTCCCTGCTGTATGCAGTGCCGCCTGGGTGTGTAGAGTGCGGCGCAGCGCTGCAGCGTGCGTCAGTGCTCTGCTGCAATGTGCGCCAAGTGCTGCTGAGGGATATTCCCAGGCGGGCCAGTAGGTGCGCGCGCCGATTCGTATGCAGCTTGCTGCGGATCCAGGGTGCATGCGCCTACTCTGCCGTGGGGCTTCAGAAATGGGCGCCCGAAGGGCGCCTCGATTCTTGACCCGCAAGTCTCACGGTGGGCGCACGGTGGGCGACATCTTTCGCAGAAGACCCACTTTTGGGCCGGCCAGCGGCCCAGCGTGCCAAGCGTGCCCACCGATCCAATCCTGGAGAGGGAATTAACTTGCCTAAGTAATAAATGTGTTTATTATCGGAGAAATATATATTCCCTCTCGGGCCTATTCCCTCTATCTCGTAGATGTATCCCTTTAAGCAACAAATTATCGAAACAATATAACATCATGAGTCGGTTTTTGCGTAGATGGTTCAGTGGCAGAACGGATGCGGAGGAGGATGCGAGCAGCGTCGCCGGTTGGTTTGAGAGCAGCTCGGACGGATGGTTCGGCTCAACAACCCAGCACGCAGAGGGAGTGTCCTCCTATTCCTCGGATACTTACTCCTATGGTCTGACCGGCCTCTCAGACCACGACGCAGGAGTTCCCATGATTTTTTACTTAAGGCTCGCTTTCGCTAAGGACAAAGAATCATTTGTACCACCATTTTCTTTGCCTTGTCCTTTTCTGAATCATTTTATTTTATCTTGAGACTGAGAGAACGTAAGAATTGACTTGCTGAAGTGAAAATGTTAAAAGAATGAAAAGCGATAGAAAGATGGACACGGATATGGATAGCGCTAATCTTCGGAGAAGATGATGCGAGCACTACCTCGAAGAAGAGCATCATGTCAACGCTTCAGATCATTATCATTACGAGTTTCAACTTTCCATTTGGCGCACTCTGCGGACCCATGGGTATTTTTTCCGCTGAAAGATAGTACTGGAAGTTGAACGTCTGGATCTCTTTGCTCTTGAAGCACTTCTTTGTTTGAAGATAGTTCACAGCCGCAGCTATACCCTTACTTAGATACCTGTTGCTGTTGCTACTTCTAGCTTATTGACTGATGTACTACGTAGTGCGTACTTGCGGGTGCGGGCGACCAAGTAACGGATAAAAATGTGGTTGTGGTTTAGTCTCACCCTACTAAGTGAGTAGCTAGCTGGTAGTGGCTTTTCACATCACGCCGTCGCCAATCAAAATGGCAATTTTTTTTTGGTTCTTATTCTTTCTTACATACGCAGCAGCCTGCCAAGAGGGTGACTAGGCTGACTACAACTACGGAATTATTTCATCCTGAATTTGGATTAAAAATAGGTGTCGCGATTTTGCCTCTGGAAGCCGAAAGGCTCGCGCCGGAAAGGTCGGGGTTGATGCTGGGATTCATGATGGGCATTGTGGGGATTACGCAGTTGGTGTGCCCTTTCGCCGGCGTCGTATCAGACGCTCACGCAAGTCGATTAGGTTTATGGCACGGAGTAAATTACTTGCACTTTCTTTGTTGTAGGCGGGACCTTGTTCCGCGATGAAATGGTAGGACCTCTCTCGTCCTCTGCGACATACTCAAGAATGTCATTACTAGATACAGACTCGGAATTGATTGAGAATAAAACAAATTCCCGAGCAGGTGTTGTTGTTGATGAGACTACAAAGTTCTATCATGCTTCACAGAGGAAGCGGCGGCCTTTCCTGCTACTTGGTGGAATGACCACGATTGTCTCCCTGGTCGGGCTTTGGTTTTCGTCTCTCCATCACTGGCCGGTTACGTATGCAATTTGGCTGTTCATAGCTATGTCGGGACTTAACGTCGCTTACACAGCCGCGTACGGTTTAGTTCCAGATCTCGTACCCCACGAGCAGCAGGGCCTGGCCTCGGGAGTAGTCGGAGCAAATCAGCTATTCGGCAGCTTGATCGCGTACAACTCAGTTATTCTATCTCGTAGTTCTTGTTTTGCATCGCGGGAGGAAGAACATTGTCCATTGTTGTTACAAAGTGGAGTTGTAGTAGCGCCAGCATGATGCAATTCATTATTCGACTACGTTAATACAACACTTCAATGTTGATAGAATCTATTTCAATGAAGTTCAATTTCAACATTGATGTCGCAATCGACGTGGAGCGTTGATGAAATGATGATTCTTTTAGTTCTACTTTTTAACCTGTACTAGTAGTAATTCGTAATTCTGTAGCATCAACAAGGCTGACTAACGAATCAAACGCAACAGGTTCATATTCTTGATTCTCACGTATTCTTTCGACTATCACGTGAACTACTTCTTTTACATCCTGTTGCTGTCTGCGAGCATTGTGATGACCTTGCTGGTGGCGAAGGAAGAAGACACATCCAAAGACGAAGTACAGCCATTTACGTGGAAACAGCTGGCCCTCTCCTACACCATCGACTGCTCGCAGAGTTACGACTTTCTTTGGGTCTTCATAGGTACGCTCTCTGAGCATAACAATGCATGCTGATGTTCAGTTACACTTTTTTAGTCTAGGATTCCTTCGTTCTACAACTTGGCAAAACTACCAGAGGAACTTCGCCACCCTGCTCGTCAGAATACACCACCAGCGTCACACTGTGCTTAGCCATAATGCTGATCTTCTAGAATCAGGGATGAAAAACATAGAAACTACGTGAGCCGTCGTGTTATGATGCACGACGAGCAGCAGAACAAGTAACTACAGGTCGAACGTTTTACTACATCGGGATTAGTGTGCAGAGCTTCGTACTTTTCTATGTGCGCGACGTGATCAACGTTGAGGAAGTGGGCCAACAGAAGATACACGTTGGTGCAATGGCACTGTCAGCCCAATTCGTGGGAGGCATTGTCGCAGTCAACGCTGGCTCACTGTCAGATGGCAAACTTGGCCGAAAATTCATGGTCTACGTGGCCTGTGCGATCATGGCTGCTGTCTACATGATGTTCCTAGCTTATGAAACAGCACCTTGGCTGTGAAGAAACTGGATCGATTTCTGCTCGTAGAGGATGAAATTCTACTCGAATAGGGACGCAATGCGTTGGAACGCATCGTCAGTTTGTTCTTTCGTCACACCCTACTTTTCACTCCAACCACCTCACTTTTCGACCCGCTTTCATGCTTGGACGCCTTGGTTTTTTTCGAATGAGATCCGGTTTTACCTGAATCACCTGCAGTTCGACCATTACTTCAAGCGTTTTATTCCGATGAAGCATTTCAAACTGCCGACGAGCTGGTATCCCGGAGGTGCCGCGCCTGCAGGTGCAGGAGAGGCCTCGAAGGCTGCAAGGCGGACCCTCATGATACAGGAAGACGACCATGTCGGAGAGGCACCCTCGGACATCTTCTATACTGCAAATGCCGTCATCATAGAACAACCGTCGGTTGCGCAATCGCAGGAGAAAGCTTCTAGTGGTCTAGTCACTGATGAACCTCCAGCAGAGAATAGAAGGTGGAGAGCATCACCAAGAACATCACCATATGCAAGGGAGACACAACGAGATAGTAAACTACTCTTAAACTCGACTTCTTCAGGCACAGATCATAATGCAGTTTCCTGTTGGCGAGGTATCGCTGACCAAGTCGTAGCAGTTGAGGGTCAAAGAATACCTCAGCAGTCAGATGACACATTACTAGAAGGACCCTCGTCAATACCCTCACGCTCACTATCGAACAAAAGTCATAGGCGGATGAACGAAAAACCTGGCTCCGGCGCTCCAATGGTTTCCTTCTACACAAGATACTTGATTGCTCCTAGTAAATAACTATATTGGCGCTAAGTCAATTAAGAACTGCACAAAAACGGTCTTTATTGTCGCCTCCTCGTCCTGGAAGTGCTCCGCTTAGCGACTTTTGTAACTTGTTTTCTCTTGGTTTTTCTGTCGTTTGGTTTCGTTTCATGTGAGTCCCCGCGCCCCTCCAGAGTCCACCGCACCAGCCTGCAGATGTATGCTGGGGGATTCTGGAGGGGCGCGGGGATTTGGAGGGCGCCCGAGGTTCTTGGTTCGCAATTGGGTGAGGGTTTTCCAGAAGGGAGCGCAGTAGGCGGCGAGTGTTCTGCGGATTCGTATCATGCCCGAGAAGATTGAACTTTGTCCGGATTTTTGCAGTCCTTAGTTGAATTTTCTCCATTCTAACTCCACTTGTCTGTGGTCGACTTTTTCGCCATAATCGGAGAGGCTTGAGACACTCCGCCCGAGGTTCTTCGTTCTTGGGTCTTTTCATGTTGTTAAGTGTTGGACTTTTGACCACCCGGCGCCCCGAGGCTCTCGCGCCGGGTGGGATTAGTTACAAAGAAGAGAGACGCGCCGCCGCCCTTAAATGGTCAGACCACTCACGCGCGCCGCCGTGTGTGCGCAGATTGTCGGGGGCGTTTGCTGGCGTTGTCCGCACTCTTTTGAAGTATTTCAGCGGACAACTTTGCGGAGGTTTCGCCGGAATTGAGTAAGCCTCTCTATTGTTTGCCGGGTTCCCGCTCGCTAGGCCATTTTTGACGAAAAAACTGAAAAGATGTCTGCAGATTTTTTTCCAAAAATGGCCTTGCGAGCGGGAACCCGGCAAACAATAGAGAGGCTTATTCAATTTCGTGGCGTTTTTCAAGAAGGGCTGGACCGGTTGCCACCTGAATTCCCAAGGGCTTGCGCCTCCTCTTTTTGTTAAGTTTCGATGGTGTGGCGTGCTCGCTGTGCCTCTGGTGCTTCCGCAGGTGGCTGATTAGAATGGCGCTAAGTCAAATAAGAACTGCACAAAAACGGTCTTTATTGTCGCCTCCTCGTCCTGGAAGTGCTCCGCTTAGCGACTTTTGTAACTTGTTTTCTCTTGGTTTTTCTGTCGTTTGGTTTCGTTTCATGTGAGTCCCCGCGCCCCTCCAGAGTCCACCGCACCAGCCTGCAAATGTATGCTGGGGGATTCTGGAGGGGCGCGGGGATTTGGAGGGCGCCCGAGGTTCTTGGTTCGCAATTGGGTGAGGGTTTTCCAGAAGGGAGCGCAGTAGGCGGCGAGTGTTCTGCGGATTCGTATCATGCCCGAGAAGATTGAACTTTGTCCGGATTTTTGCAGTCCTTATTTGAATTTTCTCCATTATAAATGTTGAGGGTATCATGGAGGTTCTCCTTCTACAAGGACAACGAAGAACAGGTGAATATCGAAGATTCATTGTCTACTCGAACAATCCGCGACAGAAAGAAGTCCATGATTATGATTATTTGTACAACTACAACAACGAACATCAGGACTTGCTGGAGGGTGGAGTCGCTCCCGGAGGGTCTTCAACAACGGCTGTAGCATTTGCCGCTGTTGCAGGAAACCTTGCTGAGAGTGTCTCCTCATCAAGTAGTTCATCTTCTAGTGGAGACGCGACCAACCGTGGTCCCGATCATGAGAAGGCGAAGGATGAAGACTTATGCGCCCAATATTGGTCAAGTAGCTTCTAGAGTTTTCATTTTGATGCTTTTGTAAGTATCTCAATCTCTCGGCTTCGATCCATCAGTACCTTGTTTTTTCTTTCTTTTGGTTTGCTCGACTCTGGTGAACATCAGCATGATTTCGATATCTTTGCTCTTCCAGCAAATGCAGGGGACAAGGTATCGAGTTGAGAAGACCCAGAACTAGATGATCATGGAACGCATCGAGTCCTTCGAGATACCCTTCTAAGAATGAAGGACAATCCTGAGACTGGCGTTTTCAACTTAGCGGGAAATAGTCCGACAACGCAAGGGATGTTAAGCCTGCTCGGTTTCTTTACTCAACGTTGTCTGATAAGGTAATTATTTATAAATTCTATAAGATTAAGATTGTACTCGTAGTACATGATGAATGTTCATTGCGCATTCCCTTTGCAAAGTAGAAAAACGAAACAAATGATAACTTCACTTGCTACGACACTGATGTTGACTAAAATTGATATGATACGACTCACATCTTACTTAGAGGAACATCATCTAAGCGGGGAGATCATGTTTCTCTACGGTTGCATGTGCGTCTACGGCATCGGAAATGGCGCTTACCTGGCAGTGGATTTAGCGTTGGCACTAGACTGCTTACCCAATGTTAAGGCCATAATTAGTAGCATGTTGGGTGCTCGCGTCCCGGAATGTAAAGACCGCTGTTCTAGCAATTGGCATGTTCAAGAGAACAAACAGTACGAGTTCTAGTTGTGCGAGCAGCTTTATTACTGCAATCTTTTACAGGTGGATTCTTGAGAAGAGTGGATAGCTCTAATCATGCGGAGGCTGCAGCGCAGAGCCTAGGAATTTGGGGAGTTTCGGCTTTTCTCGGATTAGCGGTTGGGCCGCTGCTCTGGGGGTACAATCATCTTCCAAAGCATTCATAGTTCAATTTTTTGGAAACTTAAACTTTTTTAAAGGTCATACGCCTAGTCCTAGCCTCTGCCTATTTTTGTGATTTCATTTTTTCGCAGCACAGGAGCATGCAATAACAATACAAATTCTTCACAACTACATGATCAGGGGCGCTTTGGAAATGAGCGGTGGCAAGACGCTTGACGATGGTGTCCGGGTTTATCCGTATACAGGATACGCCTATATGCTGCTTGGTGGTTGCATCTTCTGCTACATGTCAGGCTATGTTGTGAGTTTTATCAAGAAGTCGACGTAGGTGGTACTCTTGGGTACTTAGTAAAGACTTCTCGAACAAGTTGAAATTTTTTTTGTAGAGGAGCTTTTTTGCTCGTTTTAGGCACGTCGTTCATATGCATAATGACCTGCAGTCGATTTTGTTGAGCATGTTACAGTGTTTGACATCCTTAATTACGCTTTTCAGAGACTCGGTAGGAGGCGTTGTTTTCTGTGTGCTGGATCAGGAGGAAATATTAAAAATGAGGAGGATACAATCAACTGGAGGACTGTATTAATTATATGAAATACTACTGCTACAACTACGTAACTAAGACACAAGACTGCGTCATGATGCTACCAAAACGAATGCTTAGTTTCAGCTAGTAGACGGAATAGGGTTGCCGGGATTGAGTTAATATTTTTGAAAGCTTCATCTGGATCTAATGGTAGTAGTAGCTGAGTCTGCGGCAATTGTCTTTATATCTAGTAGACGGACGAAAGAGTAGAAAAGCAAGCGGCTCCGATAGAACAGACACAAAAATCATCGGCTGTGGGTAGCAGAGGGTCGTTTTGGAATCAGTCCCGCACAGTTTGCAGTCACCTAACTCAGTAATTTGTTTGCCCGTGATTTGCCAGGCTACAGTGGAGAAACGCCCATCAAGTTATCAACGGACTACATTCGGATACATAGTTTGCTCGACATTTTTGAGGGTGGACTGCCGGTTGGTACAGTCTTTGCGAGTGAACGACTTCCAACCTATATTAAGGGAAGCCAGGGCGGCGAAGAGAATAATGGAACTGCATTGAGGCTGTTCTGGCTTGCGATTTCTTTAAATGGTAATTGAAAGAGATCGAGATGCGAAAAGATCATGCAACGAGCTATGTTACGATGAGCTTGCGTAATGACTTCTCTGATCAATCAGCAACGATCAAAACCAAAAGCAGTCGCCGACAACAATAAAAGCGAAAACTCTGTTGAAGAAAGGCACGATCATGGAACAACTATAATTCGATGAGCATCAAGATGTTGACCCGAAGGCATGGAGAGTCTCGGTTCCCCGTCGTGGGCCTCAGGTGATGCGGTGGAGGCGTCACATCAAACGCCTTCCCCTGTCAGCTTTGGACTGAATCATATTATGGCGTGCCGGTTCTTGATGTCGTGCTGAGCGTATCGACTGCTCGAATATAATCGGAGTGCTGAGCCAGCAGCGGAGAACGCGTGGAAATCGTAGTCATGTTCTTGTTGGGCAAGAAGTCTCCAGAAACCGGGAACGGCTCGCCCTCGCCCTCGCCGGCGGACAGTGTCACTAGCACTGACAGCAACTTCTCGGATGAGGATTTAACCGCTTTGGTAAAGCGGACTTGGCGCGAAAAGCTCGAACTAGGTCGCGAGCGTGATGAAATCACCTTAGTGAGCAAGAAGGACAGCAGTTCCGATCGGGATTACCCCTCCAGCATTACCGGCTGTTCAGCAGGAGATAATGCAGATGAAGATATTTATACTGTGGAGGTCGGGAAAGCAACATCATCATGGAAGAACGGGGTACAGGATTACATCTTCACGAATCGACAGCGAACATTTGCGCGTATTCAAATTCTCCAGGCCGCGCGCGTTGTGTTGACCCTAATTCTTGTCGCGTTAACGGTGTTTACAATTCACTACTCACTAGCATGCTTCGGGTCTGCCGATAAGGACGCGTGTGAGGTCGCGACTGCTTACGTTGTCGCCGGTGAGGAGCGCCTGCGCCTGTTTGTTTCAGATGTTGTCCTGTCTTCATCGCTGGAGCCTCCAGCGCTTCGCTTTTGGACCTTTTTCGAACAGCTTTTTCCAAGCGCAGTCCTCCTTGGTGCCGGAGATCAGTCCATGCTGGAGATCATCGAGGAATGGACCACAACCATGCATTCGACCTGGTTGGGTGTTCCAGCAACGCGAGAAAATGAATCCGAGGACCTTTCAAGAACATCTTCATGGCATGCGTTTGGGATGAGTTCCGAGCTTGCCGCACTGCCCGAGTTCTTACACCCAACGCTAGCTGGTGACATCAATCATTATGATGCAGAAGGAAGTGCCTGAATCTGTTGTCATATTCATATTCAAGAAAACTCCAAGCCGGTGCTGGATACAACAAATTCTACAAGAAGTTGACGAAATTCCTTAATTGGCACGTCGCTTGAAGAAGATGAGTATGAGTCTATTTTCCCAGTCATAAGCATGTAGCAGCCCTTGTGTGGTTGTGGTTGTCGTCGGTGAGCCCTTGGCTTGCGTTTAGCTCTTCCTCAGCAGGAGAACGAGAAGAGCGCGTCGTTGGTATTCTTGATAGTGATGCAACAGCCAGTATCGTTGAAGATGTACGAATGCCGGGAATAGGCGAAAAAGACCACGAAATTCTCTTCCTGTCATATGCAAACCAGTCCTCGTTCGTAGACATGACCTTGTCGCAACGTTCAGAGGATGACAAAGCTGCGGAAAAAGCAGGAAAAGCAAAGCAGAATAAATTTCAACAGTTATTGCGATGATGAGACGATGTCTGTCAAAATTAACTAGAAAAAATAGAGTAGCTCCTACTCCTAGTATACGATATTTAATTCCAACCTCTGGCTTCGAAATTGCGGAGCGGCGGCCATACCATGGATTTCATATATAACTGGTTCGGTCCCCGATTGGTTGACGTATCCCCTGATCAGGCTGAACGCATTCACAACCATTACATCGTTGTTGAATCTGTTTCCTCTTGCTGGTAGTCTAGGATGACTATTTGAGACGCGAATGAATGAAAAGCCTCGCAGCTTGCGAATTAATTAAGTACTTGCAATGACCAGGAGATGCAGAGGCTGAGCTGCAGCTTCATGAAATTATATATAAATATGTACTACTAGCAGGACAGCACAGCGCTGCTCTAATGAGGTGCATGACGGGGAAAGCGGCGCCCGGCTCTACGATATCCACCAAAAGGGGACAAACCGTCTTCAAGTTCGACGCGTTGTGCAACGCACTTGACAGTGAGGCACACTGCCTCAGCGAATTGGATAAGGATGCGGCGCACTCGCAGGTCAGCGCTGAAGCCCTCGCGAGTATTACGGACCATTTCTCAAATTTAGTGAGAATTATTCAGGTGCACAAGGACAAGCAGGGTGGTGCTGGATGTGACCGTTCTGTCTGATTTCATTTTCAAGAATTGCCTAGCTACGGCGAATGGCCAATGACTAAGTCAGGTTACGAAGCTGAAAACCTTGTTTTCTCTAAGAGGATCAAAGCACAAGCGATGCAGATCTATGCATACCGTTTCGACGTTGAAAAGACCGCGCAAGGCGCAGTACAGCGCTACAGTTCGGTGGACACCAGCATGCGGCGCTTGTTCTCACCCGTGAAGGATAGAACAATGGATGTGTCACGCTTTTAAGAGCAACTGCTTAAGTACTTACAACCATCAACACGACCTCTGACTGCCGCATGAATGTGTAGAAGGGGCCATCGTAAGCTTTTCCTTTTGCCTGCTGAAGACATTGAGTGCTTATACACAAGAAGTATGCGGCTAGCGTAGTTAGCACGAGAGGGCAGAAGTACTAGCTCCGGGGCCTTAGTGTGCTGGTGCTCCCGTATGTAGCTGAGTCAATTCTAATCCATCTGGTTGCAGAAGGAGAGAGAGCTTTTCTATTTTTGCCAGGGAGAGGCGTTGCGCTTTGGGGTTGAAGGAAACACCTACTCAAAATCCTCTCAACCGGCTTTACCTAGCTTCGGTGATACACTCAGCGTGGCGCACATTCGGCAGGAGCAATTTGGAAATTGTTACATCTACGGAGTTCTGCAGGTTTTCGCACGATTGGGGTGGCTTCGTTATGGCAAGTAGGCTTATACTTACTTTGCATCACATTCACAGTAATATCTATTCTTGAATCTTTCTTCAACAGACTGTCTTTTTGTGAATCGATTCCCTGTCCTTCAGCGCTTTGTGAATCGATTGAGACATGATTCAATGTGTAAGTAGACATATTACCTCCGCTATTGCATAATTCGCTTCAGCTACGGCTACGCGACGCGATCCCCGCCCCCTACTGCTCTGTCTGGGATTTTGCACACAACACGAGGAAGCTGATGCGTGTAGCGAATTCTTCCTGACTGCCTTCTAGTTGTGCCGATTGTTGAAGTGACTCTTCTCTTCTATAGCTGCCGTCCTCGTCTAGTTCTTCGCTGGGCTGACGTCTTCAGAAGTTATCAATGCATGACCAGGGTCGGCTTACACGTTTACCACGATGCAAAACAAAGGATTGATACATAGAATACACTTCGATCATTATTACAGTAAGGTCCATGATGATCAACTGCTGCTAATTACGCGAGATCAAGCCGTCGTCAATTGGTGTATACCGTGTCCGCCTATTCCTCCAGGGAGCCTTTCGTGACGTGGTCGTCGATGATCGTATTCCTGTGAATAAGGTCCAAAAAGCAACTACCGAAGAGAGCCACTGTCGATGCTCGACTGTAGGTCTACATCGGTCGGCCACTATAACGGTTCTGATCAATTATTGCAAGTTTTTCGCCGTGTTTCTGACTGATGTAGGTCTCGGTGTCGTTCTCATCAATGAAATTAGTTCGCTTGGACGTCGAATTTGATGGGTCAAGTAGAGAGACGATGAGGACGTCACTTAGGTAACCAGTTCCGATATGAAAAAACTCCAAGCACTAAGTCAAGGCAGTCGCCAAGGCGATGGGAGACTACACAAAGATGGAGAGCGGCCAGATAGTACAAGCCTCGTTTCTTTTTATGGAGTGGGGATTTTGCACGTGGGGAGCGCCAGAAGCAGCTTGGCGAAAATTTTTGCAGTTTGGATGATGGTGAGGCGTTCCACCGAAGTAGGCATATGCAATCAGTGGGCTGCCTAGCTAGGTGGGAGGCAAATGGCCAGCGCCAGGCTCGCGGAAGCTCGAGGATTGCACGCAGCGGAGAGCGTGGAAGCTATGAGTGCGACAGCCTGGCACAAGCTGCCGACGAGGGCGCAGCCCTTTCGAGGTCTTGCGCGAGGCCCCGGGGGAAAGTGATTGACTAGTAGGAGCTTCTTGCCACTAGGTTCCGAGTGGGGGCCGCGACTTCCTTGGGGACTTTGCACAAGCGACCGCAAGTTTTTGGCTTGCCTCCTGGAAAGTCATGCCTGTGCAAAATCCCCAAATCGCGGCCCCCAATTTCTATCCCCACTAGATGGCGCATTTGGGGACTTTGCGCAAGCGCCTCACTTTCCGTCTCAAATTTCTCGCAAGCCTCAGAAGTCGCCAGAAATTTGAGACGATCCGAGCCCTCCTGTCCGAAGGGCCGGAAGGAGCGACAGGTCTGGCCATGGAACGGCAAGCCAAGCTCCCGCCGCTTGCATTCTCCAGCTGCCGCGATCCTTTCAGGCCGCGCGCTTCTCTACTAAATAGCTTGGTGAGCTAGCGAAACTGCCCGCCTTTATCTACCTTTTCAGATCACGAAACTTTATTTTTTCCAGCAGCCTGCTATTGGTCCCCGCCATGTGCAAAATCCACATTCCATACTTTTTACCGGTTTGGGTAAGGAACTGCCGCAGTTCGCCGCGACCTACAAGGCCTGGACCTGGACACCCCATGACGCTGCGCCAGGGACTAATCCGATAGGAGAGAGGTCGGCCACATATGAGGTGAGAGAGGTGGGACTGGGAACCCTCAAGGGTCGGGATTTCACATCCCGCCTCGAGAAACAGGAGCAGCACCTGTTGGATCCACGTGAGTGCCGCCTGTGGGTCTCACTAGAAGAGCGGGTGGAGTGGCTCGTTCTCAAGAGACTACGAAGGCAGTGGAAACAGAGGAAAAAAGGCACCAGCCCAGGCGGAAGCAAGAGCAATACGGGCGATGCATCAGAAGTTGTTCGTTTTTTACAAGGTGAAGATGTTATCGACGCCAGTACTCTGAAAGCGCTTCAGGGAGCTCTTGGTATGATCGCAAGTACTGAAGATCCGGAGTCTCTAGTGATTCAAGCGCTGAGAGAAGCAGCGTACTTGTCTCCTCCTCTTGCCAAGGCTGGGCCGAAGCTTGCCGCAGTAGTTCTCGCGCATCTGGAGAGTGAGAACTTTGAGACGAACACGGTCTCCCCAGTGGTAGCAGAAAAGGAAGCAAGTGCGTTTGTTTCTGCTGCTGAGAAGCGCATCGAAGATCCGGCGTTTCACCCGCAAGGACTTAGACTCCTGCTAGGACAAGACATCACGCTAAAGCATGGAAAACGAAGTGGGGGCAAGATGGTCGCAACGTCCGCCAAAGCCGAAACGTCCAAGCAGAAGTGCATGTTTTTTCGTCTAAGAGCACGCCTGGAAGATTTTAATGAAACTGGAATAGAAAAGCGACTGTCTGGTAGCTTCGCGATGGGCGAGTCGGCCGAGCGTAAAGCGGAGCGAAGCGAAACGGAAATCAAATCTCTGCATTCCCTCGCTAAGGCTCTTCTCAAGAATAAATGATAATCTTACTAGATACTGAGGCGTACTTCTTCACTTTATTGTCCAGCATCACTATCTTCACGTCGTCAACACATTGATGCGGCTGCTTGATGTAGGGATAGAGCGCATAGATAAACTTCGTGTTTAGCGAAATGTTTTCTCGCTTTCACTATTTCCGCTGTCACTTCGTTTGAGCTCACCCGATCATCAGACAGCAACAACGATAAATATAAGCGCTACAGCATAAGACGATGATTTACAATATATATTGAATAGTGCGCGTGCGTGATCATGGCGCTCGCTTTCCTTCTAACGTGGACTTTGGCATGGACGTGCTGAATTTGATTGGGGACTCCTCTGGCATGTTTGCGGGAATTCTTGCGACGCATGCGTACTCGGTGGAGGCCCTTGAGACCTTGGCAGTCCCGCTGTCCTCGGATAGTCATAAGACGGACGGCGCGAGCAAGTTTTTGCTAATCTATGCGATCCAGTTGCGCAATCCGCATGCGACGCGCACTGGTGTGTGGAACCCGTATGCATGGCCTGCGGATATGACAACAGAAGAAAAGAGTCAAGCTTTTATGACGCAGTTGCTTTTTGCCCAGTTTTTTTAGTCTGCAAGATTTAGAGAACCAAGGACCCACGAACACGACAGTGACGCTTATACTAGAATGGCATAGTCATAGTCAAAGTACATAGTACTTAGAGGCGAGACGAAACTAATCACTTTCGCTCCTTCTAGCTTTCCGGGCTGAAGCCGAATGCTCAGTGTCTTGAGTATGAGCAGAGACTCTCCTTTTGTTCATAATTTTGAGGCGACATGAACTGAATCCGGATGATACTGTGCCACCGCCAGGGACCGATATTCTCAAGGCCGTGGGGGCTTGGGATAGAGCGGGCGCCCCTCCCTCAACGATGTTGCAGACTCGGCTTGACATACCCTGTAGGCCGTGGAAGGGAGCGTTCGACGGCGCTGTGCAGAAAGCACCCGGGGACGCGGGCTGCTCTACAGGTGACCTGATTTTGCACGCTTTAAATACTCCTGATCTGGGGGAGATGGAAAGCGCAATGGAGGCGAGTATGGTCATGAAGTATTTTAGTCCGCAATCAGAGACCTTCCGCCAGGTGCTCCTTAAGCATGGCGTTTTCCAGGTTAGAGCCGACTGCAGGGGTATGTTAGGAAAGCCTCCACGAGACCCGACGACATTGGAGGACTCAAAAGCCGCTGAGTTTTTCGATTTGCAGCATGTGGAACTGGAAGCTCAAGAGCGGGGCCACTGTCTCCAGCGCTACGACGAGAATTCGAACCAAATTTAGGAACGAGTTGCGCTTCGTCAAACAATCTGCCTGGCCTATGCTGAGTGGGAGTCTCAACGCTGAGCTCCACGGGAGCTCAAGGGAGAGACTCAGCATGGGTTGAGATTGCTACGCAAATCGGGACGATGACAGTCTAGCTCGAACAAAGAGACCACCGTGGCCGGCGCTTTTACGTTCCCTGGCGTGCTTTCGTGCGCCTACTCAGAACGGAAGACGCGCGCAAGGGTGAGCCGAAGAAGTCGACGCAAATGGTAATCAGCGAACGCAAGCTGCCTAAGCTAAAGTTCATCCGGGAGAACAGATTGCTTGAACCGATCCCGCTCGAGCTCGCTGACTTGGAAAATTAAGAGGAGACTTGAAACCTCGATAAGTAGAAGCAAAGTCGTTGCCCTGTGGTATGGGTATGAGTTGAGTGGCTACTTACTTACTTATTTGGCGTTCTGAAGAATGAAGTGATGAATAAAAGCTCGCAACTTTTTGCTCCTTTTTCTCCGTTTCACAGCTTCCTTGGCGCCCTGAGCGTGGGTCTCTATGTATATTCGCGTATATGTTGTCGCTCCAAGGACGGCGCTGCGCAGTGTCTTGTTAAGTTTCTCTAAGATTTGCTCGAGAAGTCTGAAGATGCGTTTAGCTCTGGGGCGAGTGGTAGGAGTACGCAGGGCCTCCCTTAAGCACGGTTGCAGAGGAGTAATTATTGATGAAGTAGATCTCTTAGTGCACCCGTTGTAAGAACTCGCATACGCATAGAATCACGCAGGTAAATGAAGTAAACTAATATAAAATTTGTTATTGGTGATCGCTATCATACGTACAAGGAACCGGGGTCGCCCCGTGGGCGGCCCCTCGTCCTTGATAACAGCACAGCCACAGGCACAGAGCAGAACCTTCAGAGAAAACAAAGAAGGCGACTGAGGCACGGAGCGCCCGCCCCTTGGCGGCTGCCGTCGAGATGATGGAGAGGAACAAAGACCGAAGCAACCCACGCAACCCAGAACCCTCGCGCGCGGAATCAGTTCGGCACGCCACGCCAATGAGACAGGCCGGGCGGACATGCACGCGCGGGGGCGGGGGTGTTGCCAACGCTGTAGGCGCGCGACGTCGATGAGCCCGCCCAGGCCCGCGCGTCCTGGCTGGTCCTGCTCAGCTTGCCCAGACAGTTGGGCTTGCCAGCTTTCGCTGCTCTGAGGCTGCCCGCGTTCTCGCCTGAGGCTAGCTGCCCCCGGCCCCGGGTTCGTTCTTTGGCTCAACGAGCGGGGACTGCCCATCGATTCCACCTCGGCCCCTAAAATGCGCCACGACCTCCCCAAACACAGCGCGACCTCTCCAAACACAGCGCGACCTCCCAAACGCAGCGCGACCGACCCCCTACGCACAGCATGGCCTGGAGATACAACGCGGCCACGCAAACGCAGCGCGTGCCCAAGCAACACACGAAGCACCAAATACGCCACGGCGTCCCGTACTTACAAACACACCACGACCACCGAGGAGACACGCCATGGCCTTCCAGGCAGCCCACTACGGTCCCTGGAACACAACACGAGCACGAGCATGGAGGCACAGCACCCATGACCCCGCGCACAAGTTACAGACTGCCAGCCCCCGAAACAGAAAGGAAGTAACCCCGCAGACAGCACGCAGCCCCGAAGCTATGACATGCCCCGCCCCCTTGAAAAAAGCGCATGGTCGTAAGAGGCGCCGCGATCTCTCTGGGGCACCCCCTGACCCCAAGGGCACTGCATGGCAGACCATAAAACTGAGCACGGCCCCAAAGACATGGCATGACTGAGACTGACCCCCGGGCACCGCATAGACCCCCTGAGGGACACAAAACGACCACCAAGACACGCCAGCACGACCCCCCAAAGACGAAGCATGAACATCCATAACCAACGTGGACCCCAAAAGCCAAAGCTAAGTAAGATCCCGAAGGGCACAGCACTGCCACCCCGATTGCGCGACGGTGACGACTAAGACACACCAAGACCCCCAAGAAGCACCACGAGCCCCCGAACACATGGGGACTACCCTAACAAACTCACTAAGACTTTGCGGCCCAAGTCATAACTATGCCCCGCATGGCCAAGCCGATTGGCCACCAAAACGCAGCACCAGCACGACCCCAAAAGCACAGGACAGCGCCAAGCCCACCAAGGCTAACCATGACCCCCCAACCCATTGCGACCACGCGGACGCAGCACGCGACGGAAGACACTGAAAAAAGCCAGGCCACAAAGGAAGAAGGAAAAGCCTGGCCCCCATTCTAAAGCCACAAACACAACACGACCCCCAAAAAGCAGCGCGCAGCCCCCGGAGCACCGCGACGGACCCCGCCCCCATACGGAGGACCACGGCCCCCGAAGCACACCACGCGCACCCCGACGCTGTGCGGCCTTCATTCTAAACGCACTGCAAAACGCAACCCGGCCCGCCGCCTCAGCCGCAGCATAGACATGATTGCCAAAGCATTGCGCGCGCTCCTGGGAGCGAATTGCTTTGCCCCCCCTGCGCACGCAGTACCCACCACCCCCCGAGCACCACCCAAGCAAGGCCCCAAGCAATAAGTGACCCACGAGACACAGACGCAGACGCAGACCACGACCTCCCCCCAGCGCATCACCATCCCCCGAAAAATGTCACGGCGTGACTCGCTGAAGCATCTGCAGCTGCGCGACCTTGGGGGAATGTGGCGAATGCAATAACGCCCCCAACGCCGCGCAGCCTGCCTCGAGACACGGCATGACCCGCAGGCAAGCACTCCCTCTGCCGGCAGCATGGGCGCCAAGGTTCTCGATGACCCCCAAGGCGCACCGCGATCCTTGAAAAACACCGCGGCCGAATATTCACGATCACACGCCGCGAGCGCGAGCCCCCAAAGTAGCCAAAAAAAAAGCGCAGCCCTGCGGTAAAACATGACGACCCCCCCGAACACGCCACGACGACCCCCCAAAGCGCGCCGAGCTTCCTCGTCTGACACACCACGACCCACCAAACACGCCGCGGCCACTCGGATACAGCGGGGCATCTTAGATAGTAGAACTAGAAACACGGCTCCCCAAAGGACGAGGGCGCGACGCCCCTAACCCCCCTAGGGCCCCCCTCCCCCCCCCGACAATCCCTCCAAAAACCTTGTCGTGACTCTTTTGAAAATTATTACTTTTTTGAATATAAGACCCCCATCAACATGGCGACCGCGACGCCTCGTCCGCTCTCAAAACTGCGGAGGAAGGGGTCTTCGTGGACGAGGAGACCTCAGAGTCGTCGCACCTTCACGGTGGCAAGGGCCGTACGCTGGCACAATTGGAGAAAATTGCCGGGACGTTAGATTCTGAGCACAGCCCCGTCGAGTGGTTGTCCCCACCTGATCGAGCAACACCGCTAGGGAAGGAGGCGGCAAAGAAGGTCTCCGCATGTTATAGAAAAGCCGTGGCGGATAACAAGGTGACGGGAGTGGTAGCGACGAAAAACGACCCCGGCTGGGAGGAGATAGAAGACTTCTGCTTATCTCAGCAGCAAGAAAACTGGGATAAGCTCAATTTACGGAGGAGGCGGAGACTTTTCGCATTAATACACTTTAAAAAAATATGAAAATAGAAATTACTCTTGACCCTGTCCCTGAGTCGCGATGTTGATGTTATCAGTCCAGTTGTATTGGAGTTCTTGCATCTAAATATACCATGGCGATGTTGTTAACTACTTCATCGCGCCTTTATCTATCGTCAACTTTATTTATGATCATCGCTATAATACTACATGGCGACGATCATAGTTAGATGTTAATTAGAAGACTCAGACCGAGAGCATATGAAGAAGTGAGTCAGTGCGTACCGTGTGATTTTTCTCGCTGCTTGAGGACGTCGGTCCCAAATTTAAGTCACACTTAACAGTTGAAATGGATGCAGTTGCAACTGCTCTTGGTGAAGATGTAACAGCTACGGTAAGTAATACAATATCTGTGAGTTTATCTCGGTTATAATATAACGGGTCTCGAGTTGCTCGAGTTGCCGAAGCGAAGCGCTTCACTTCTGGAACGAGTTGCCACGAGTTGCCGGAAGGTGTCCGCTCCGTCGAAATGGAGCGAAGCAGGGCGGTGCGAGCGCAAACCTATCTGCTCGAAGTGGCGAAGTGCAGGAGGGTGCTGCGCTTGTTGTTGCTCATGAAAGGGGCGGGCAATCGGGTGCGGAGGGCTCTTGGGCCCTTATGACTTTTCTGGTAGCTTGCGCGCGGGCGTTTATTAAAGCACAACCAAGGGCGCGAAAGACTCTGCTCTTTGTTGTTTTTGTTTGATGTCAGTGTCGCAGTGGCGTGTGGTGTCGTCTAGTCGGTGACGATGGGTCTCTCCCTTTTTTCTTCGGATGTGTGCCCAATGATAATGAATCTACTTCGGGGTTGGGAGCGAGTAGCTCCCGTCTGCTTTATAGGGCGGCGGGTCCAGCCTTGCTTGGGGGTGAGTAGACTAGAGAAAGCAGCAGTTGGAAGCGGAAGCTCGGAGTGGATTATCGCACTAGATTCGTAGCCTTTACTTAGATGTCGTGAGTAACTAGATGACCAAGTAAGTGGCTGAGATGAGTCTCGAGCCCGAGGCGGTCGCTCGCTCTTGTCTCAAGGGTGCACTGCGAAGAAAGTCAAGGATCAGAGACACGGCTTGCAGTGTCGTGCGCTCCTGCTAACTAAGGCTTCGCGGAGTCTCATAAAGCTGCGCCGGAAGGGCGCCGCGCAAAAAATTAGGGGGGCAACTCGAGCAACCCGAGCAACTCGACCCGATACGGGTCAAAAAGTGCCTTATTCTATTATATTTATACTAGCTTGGAGCGCCTGATAACATTCCCCCCACTAGGATCCCCCTCCTCCCCAAAGTACGAAACTAAGCAAGGCAAAGACGTAAGCGATATACGTTTTCAAATTTCGAAAATTTTCCACGTTTTGCCGTCGTTTGAGGATTGGGTCTCCCTCGTGCGTTTGAAGTCAAGTGCTAAGATCTCAAAACTCTTAGACTTTAAGCCCTTCCGCTGAAATTCAACTTCTTGGATTTGCATTCTTCAAATTTCGAAGATCCTCCACGTTTTGTTGTCGTTTTGGGATTGAATTTTGTGCGTTTGAAGAGCTAAAGTCCCAAAATTTTTGACTTTCAGCCCTTTCCCTGAGGTTCAGCCTCTTAGATTTGCACTTTTCAAATTTCGAAGATTTTCCACATTTTGTCGGCGTTTTGGGATTGAATTTTGTGCGTTTGAAGTGCTAAAGTCCCAGGGTTTTTGATTTTAAGCCCTTCCCCTGAGATTCAATCTCTTGGCTTCGTGTTTTTCCAATTTCGATAATTTTCCACGTTTTTCGTCGTTTTGGGAGTGAATCCCGTGAGTTTGAAGTGCTAAGACCCCAAAGCTTTTGACTTTAAGCCCTTTCGCTGAAATTTAATGCCTTGGCTTCGCGTTTTTCAAATTTCGAAAATTTTCCACATTTTGTCGCCGTTTTGGGCTTGAGGCTCGTGAGTTTGAAGCGTTGAGATCCCAAAGTTTTTGACTTTAAGCCCTTCCCCTGAGATTCAATCTCTTGGCTCCGCGTTTTTCAAATTTCGAAAGTTTTCCACCTTTTTCGTCATTTTGAGAGTGAATCTGTTGACTTTGAAAGGCTAAGACCCCAAAGCTTTTGACTTTAAGCCCTTTCTCTGCGATTTAATTCCTTGGGTTCGCGTTTTCAAATTTCGAAAATTTTCCACGTTTTGTCGCCGTTTTGAGACTGAGTCTCGCGGGTTTGAAGCGTTAAGATCCTAAGACTTTTGATCTTAAGCCCTTTCCCCCGAAATTCAATCCCCTTGCTTCGCGGTTTCGTGGTTTCTTGGTTTCCTGGTTTCCTGGTTTCCTGGTTTCCTGGTTTCCTGGTTTCCTGGTTTCCTGGTTTCTTGGTTTCCTGGTTTCCTGGTTTCCTGGTTTCCTGGTTTCCTGGTTTCCTGGTTTCCTGGTTTCCTGGTTTCCTGGTTTCTTGGTTTCTTGGTTTCTTGGTTTCTTGGTTTCTTGGTTTCATGGGTTCATGGGTTTGGGGTTTGTTTGTTTTTGTGTCGGAGGTTTTGGGGTCGGGTGTTGGTGGTTTTGGGTTTGGGTGTTGGAGGTTGAGGTTTCCGAGGGGAAGTGTTTGCAAAGTTTTCTTGCTCTTAATATTAATGGCTGACGAGTACCATGATGCACTCAGCAAGAAATTGCGCTTCGTCTTCTAATAGGCGCCGAGCTTGCTGCTGCGCCAGGATCAAAGCCGACGCCAGAAGCAGGGCCGTTCTTGGGATTTTCCTTTTCCCTCCCGCCGGCCGAGGACCCTTTAAAAGTTGGCAGTGGAAAGCTGACAGTGGCGATCGATACGGAATTTATTCCGGTTGCCGAAAAACACATTCAGAGGTACGACACGCCTAACCTCGACGACACCAAAAAACGCGCTGCGACGGCCTGCAGGGATGCTGTTAAGACGTGGAGAGAAGCCCAACTAAAGGCACAAGCGAGCGCATTGGACGAGACAGAAAAGAGCAAAGCGATGCAGGCTGCTAATTCGCAAAAAAGAGAGAGCTTGAAGGATATGAGACGCCGCGCAGCTCTTTACTATCCTGCCACAACCCTAACAGCGCAAACTTTCGATGTCCAAACTTCGATGCAATCGCGCTTGATAGTTTCACGTTTGCGAGTGCTTCATGATCTTGCCGGCCGACAACATGGGGCGGCGAGCGCCGGCGCCTGGGTTTCGATTGCGGCTACTTCGTCGCTCGCACAAATAGACTCCTTCACTCCAATGCGCAAAGTGGACCGGCTCGTTATCGACGAGGCTGACGACTGCAAAATAAGCGAAACGCACGTGGTCCCCGGGGAGGGGCCTCTAAATGTGGGATGGCGGGTTTCGGTAGAACTGCTGCTGGGTCTCGAGGTTTGCCTGGCGAATCTGCGCAGCCTCGGGTGGGTCAGCAGCTTTGAATGGTCGCCGATTGGTGTATATTCTGTTCGGCTTTTCGTGGACGAAGCGTGGAAGACCGTTTTTGTCGACGATCGCGTAGCACTGTGGCAGCCTTCCGGGTACGAAGCAGTGACCTTGAGCCCTCTCTCTTCGCTCAGGTTGTCATCAATAATCCTCGCGAAAGCGGTACAAAAAATCCTCTACCTGCGGGGACTTGTGCCCCAACTTAGGACGAGCAGAGCCACTTACTTACTTTCGATGTTAGTATTCGACTTCCTTCTCCTATGCATTGGTGGTGACTAGCATTATTGACGTGGAGATATTTCA
This sequence comes from Amoebophrya sp. A25, assembly GCA_905178165.1. Taxonomy (NCBI): domain Eukaryota; class Dinophyceae; order Syndiniales; family Amoebophryaceae; genus Amoebophrya; species Amoebophrya sp. A25. The sequence continues at coordinate 2,448,786 of CAJINU010000002.1, read as the reverse complement.
AACGCTTAAGTTTGTCTAGCTTTATTTCAACGCAACTCAAATCTATTGAATTTGAATTATGCAGCGCGGAAGTATCCACATACTTATATATATTATGGTATGTGGTCTTGTGCGGTCCTTGCTTCGAGGCCACCTAGCAGGGACGCGAGGTCGCCGACTTACTTTGTTTGCGGATTGCATTTCTGACCGTGATCCTCTCCCTCTTCTGTAAATTCTCCCGGTCTACAGAAAACTCTTTATCAGAAGGGGCTCGTCTGTGAAGGGGCGTAACTGATTTCCAGTTTTCTTGACTTTTTTTGTTTACCTTTACAACCTAATAACTAGTTGTGCTTGAAGTACATAGTTAACTAGCCTCCACAAGCTTCGCCCGGCTTCAAGTTAGTTAAGCACTTTTCTGCAGCCTCCCACGGGCTACAGCCGCTAGAGTAGAGACAGCCCGCGGGTGAGCTGTTGCACCCTACGAATTAACTACGACAAGAGCCGAGCGCCGACGGTGGCCGACTCAGGTCGATGCGTCGACTCATGTGCAGGGCATTGCGCTGCCTTCGGTTTTTTTATGAGATTGCCGGGGGGGTCATGCAAATTCTTAAGAATTTGCAAGACCCCCACGGCAGTCCAACGAAAAAACCAGAAGAGGGCCACCAGACACGCACAAGAATCCGCAAGCCCCAACGCACGCAAACGCCTCGCGGTGGCGCCAGGCAAGAACGGGCGGCGGCTTTAGCGGGCCAAACAAGACAAAGCATAAGCAACGCAGGGCCGCGCTGCTCGGGTCTCTCTACGCGCTTACACCTGGCGGGGCTTCTTTGTTTCGTCAGATGTCTCTCGTCAGAAACAGACGGGCGCACTTCGCGGGGGCGTGGGGCGTCGCGCTTCGGGTTGTGGCTGAAGCCTCTTGACTGGCTGACGTCTTTCGCCAGGATGGAGACTGAGGCCTTCCATCAGACTGATGCCGTTCGTCAGACCAACGCGCTGCGCCAGGCTGGCGGCCTTCGTCGGACGACAGGCCGGCGCCCTTCGGCGGACGTCGTGGGCCAGGCTGAGGCCCTTCGTCAGGGTCGGGCGACGTCTCTCGTCAGGCTGACGCTTTTCGTCAGACTGAAGCGCCTCGCTTTGCTGACATTCCTCGCCGGGCCAAGACTCACGCCTTTGGTCAGGTTGATGGCTTGCTTCAGCATGGCGCCGCTGGTTCGTCAGGCTGATGCACTGACCAGCCAGGTGACGCCCCTCGCCAGACCGGCGCACTGCTTCGCCAGGCGTCTGCCTTGCGTCGGAAGCGGAACAAGCTGCGTGGGGCCTTTCTTCGGGCTGCGGATGTCTTTCCTTCGTGAGATTGATTCTGCCCCTTCGTCGGACTGACGTTTTTCGCCAGACTGACCGCGTTCGTCGGACTGGCGTCCTTCGTCAAAGGTCTTCGCTATCTTCGTCGAGGTAGGGCTTCTCGCCACAGGTCGGGCGGCAGTTTTTCTGGCAGAGGTCGTTCGTCAGATGTCTGCCGTCGCGGGTCTCTTGTCTTGTCGGAGGTCTTTGGTCCAGCGGTCGCCCAAAGGTCGCCGTTGGTCCAACGGTCGCCTTTGGTCCAAGGGTCGCCTTTTGTCCAAAGGTCGTCGCACTTTGGTCCAGCGGTCGTCTTACTTTGGTCCAAAGGTCGCCTTACTTTGCTCCAGCGGTCGCCTTACTTTGGTCCAGCGGTCGGCTTACTTTGGGCCAGAGGTCGCCTTAAAAGGTCGCCTGTGGAGTGGTCTGCAGGTCGTCTGTGGTCCAGCGGTTGCCTCTGGTCTGAGGGTCGTCTTTGGTCCAAAGGTCGGCTTTGGTCCAGAGGTCTGCCGTGGTCCAAAGGTCGTCTGTGGTCCAAAGGTCGTCTTTGGTCCAAAGGTCGCCCTTGGTCCACAGGTCGTGTCTGGTCCAAAAAACGCCTCTGGTCCAAAGATCGTCTTTGGTCCACAGGTCGCCTTTGGTCCACAGGTCGTCTCTGGTCCAAGGATCGCCTTCGGTCCAAAGATCGTCTTACTTTGGTCCAAAGGTCGCCTTATTTTGGTCCAAATGTCGCCTCACTTTGGTCCAGAGGTCGCCTTACTTTGGTCCAGAGGTCGCCTACTTTGGTCCAGAGGTCGCCTTACTTTGGTCCAGAGGTCGCCTTACTTTGGTCCAGAGGTCGCTCTACTTGTCGTCGTACTTTGGTCCAAAGGTCGCCTTACTTTGGTCCAAAGGTCGCCTTACTTTGGTCCAGCGGTCGTCTGGTGTGGTCCAAAGGTCGCCTGTGGTCCAAAGGTCGCCGGTGGATGTGGTCCAAAGGTTAAGGTCGCCGGTGGTCCAAAGGTTGCCTTTGGTCCAAAGGTCGCCATGGGTCCAGCAATAGCAAAGGTCGTCTTGGGTCCAAAGGTCGTCTTGGGTCCAGGGGTCGTCTGGTCCAAAGGTCGCCTTTGGTCCAGAGATCGCCGCTGGTCCAACGATCGTCTTTGGTCCCAAGATCGTCTCTGGTAGCTAGGTCCAACGATCGCCTTTGGTTCAAAGATCGGACCAAAGATCGCCTTCAGTCTGAAGGTCGCCTTCGGTCCAAAGATCGCCATAGGTCCATAGGTCTGGGGTCCAGGTGTCTTTGGTCGAAGGTCTTTCTTCGGCTGTTTCTCTTGGGACTTCTCTCGCCAGCTTGCGCCCCTACCCCCGTCGGGCATTTTTCTGGCTTCTTTTCTGGTAGTCTGCCACGGGGCCGAAAGGTGAACTCCAACAAGAAAACGGCCGGAGACTATCGGGCTTAGGAGTGAGGGGAAAGGGCAGGAGGCTATGGGCAATACCTTCGCGGCAGGAGGCGACTAATCTCCGGTGGGTTAGGCGGGGAGTTTTATGGCGGCGGAGATTAATAATATAGATTAATAATATAGATTAATAATATAGATTAATAATATAGATTAATAATATAGATTAATAATATAGATTAATAATATAGATTTTTTTTTTGTTATGTTTTTTATCTATCAACTTATAAGAATTATGAATGAATATAATTTTTAGATGCTTGAAGTATTAAGCAGCTCTGCTTTACGTCATACTCATGGAAGATTTCCCGGCCCCTGACTTCGTGCAGTCTGCAACGCGGATGCTTGTCGGAGATGGTGGTGAAGAAATAAAAGCGAAGAATTCTCGTCGTACGACTTGGAGGTGGAACAGGGGATCAAATTGCGCCTGGGGTACTACATTTTTAGCGACTTCTAGTTCTGGTTCTACTCTTAAAAGCACAAGTGAAGCACATCAAGGAAAGTAACCGGCTGGTTTTCCATCGTTTTTCACCCTTCATGTTATTACAACTGATGTAAAAGGAGCTGCCAACTGTGGATCCGCCTCGAGACCGAAGAGCGGAGCCGTGTCGTGGACGGCGTCGAAGTTCTTGGAGCCCCACCAGCTCGCCCTCACGTTCACAGACCACAAGAAGCGGAAAGAACAGCACGCGTCCGGCTACGCGTTTAAAATGTTAAGGGTCGTCGTCTTTCATGTTCCTCGCGTCCTTTTCTTCTGTTGGCTATAGCTTCTTGACAATGCGTGCCTCGGGAAGCAAGTCCAATCCTTGTATAGCAGTTGGCAGCATAACCGTAACTAAGTAATATATATGACTCAGGGCCGCACGCCCCCCCCCTCCCCCCCGCCCTGTGGTCTGGTCGGTGGTGGCGCGCCCGCGCGCTTTTTCGCGCGGATTTTTCGCGGGTTCTAGTGGTGGGAGGCGTCAAAACTTGGCGCGGGCCTCCCCTTGGGCCTCTCAGCGTGTTCCGAAGGTGCCGCCGGGCTGGCCTCTGCTGACCCTCGCAGGCGGGAGACCTCTGGGGTAAAAGGCCGCCGGAGGCGCCCACGGTCGCAAGAGCAAGCAAGCCGACGACCAAGGGCCTGGCTCGTACAGGCGGCACGGCTCAGGGGGTCCAGCCCCTCGCCCTTTGCCGTCTTCGGAGGCATCCCGGTGCACTCATGATGCGGCGAAGCCTAACGGATGCACTGAGGGCACAGGCAGGCACCTGGACGGGGGCGCAGGCGATCCCTTGGGCCCCTTTTGAAGCCTCCCACCACCATCGAGGGCCCCTCAAGTCTGTAGGGTACACGCAAACGAGAAGGGGGAAGCCCCTTGGCCCCCTTTTGAGGCCTTCCGCCCCCGGCAGACGCCTCTAAAAGGGGGCCGGTGCGCCCGCCCCCCCCCCCCGCTAGGGGGGGGGCGTCGCCCCGCGCCCTGGAACATATATATAAATATTATACGAAGTATGAAACTGCCACTACCTAGTTGAGTCTGCGGGGCGTGTCTTTCGTGACCTTGGGAGGGCATCCATGATTGAAAAAGGAAGAGGAAGACGAGCCAACAATAGAGAGCAAAATTGAGCAAGATGAAAATATGCGCATCTCCAAAGATGGAGCACATTTTAGACCCACGAGGATGCTCGCTATTCTACGGCGTCTTGGAGGCAGTACCTACGGCGAGTGTTTGAATTAAGATATTATGTAAGTAGCATGAAAGTTGTCTGTCAAGTGCAACAAATTCGCTCGCTGAGGGGTCGCGCTTTCCTGCGGCTTTCTCGTAAGCCCGGTCCTTCTATCTGAGTATGTCCACCCCATGTAAATTCACCACCTGCAACAATCTAGTCTATTTTTCCTCATGTACAACTGGAGCTGGACAACAAATATTGGAAACGACAGTGAGTATTGCGATCCTTCTAAGTCCTAGGCATATGTTCTCCGACATTGGCGTGGAGCATGGAGACAGTATAGTCAGCATGTGTATGCAGTGAGGCAGGGGTACAGTTTGGCAGCCTTTTTGACGAGCGATTTCCTTCTTCTCGAAAAGAACGCTCGGGACTTGTTGCGTCCGGTGCTATCGAAAGTAAAAACAGGGACTGCGTCCCAAGAACAGGGTCAGAAAAAGACGAATTTTATGCAGGTCGGCTTTAAATCATCTCCACCAGTAGAGAAACTTTTCCATGTTCTCGTGGTGTTCGCCTGCTTCTCATTCTACCTTTGGTCGTAGAGAGCCAGTTTCCTGGATCTTCTTCTACAGCGATACTTCAACTTTTATCGGATTACCACTGCGTAATCCTGAGCCAGCGCTCTAAAGAATCGGACAAGAAGCATATCACGAGCCCGCGCGATAACTTGGAGGAGCTACGTCTTGCTTTCGAAAAGGAGGAAAAGCATTGGGCTTACGCTTTGAGTATCAACGTCAACCTAGCAGCGATTTTCTTTTTCAGAGAGATAGTGTTGATGTTGTGCTAAGAAAGTGCCTTTTATTGCATGAGCATGCGCATCTATGCTACCTAGAATGTCCTTTCTTTGATGCTGGTGCTGCTCCTTCGTTTATTTGGGTTGAGCATGAGACTTTAGGTTTGATATGCGTCTAATGTGATACCACCAGCGGAAAGAAGGATCCGTCCATGTCGTTTTCCCTAGTGGTACTAGCGCAGATATATGAGCAATACTTTGGAGAGGTTCCAAGTACCAAAGCCGCAGCAAAAGATGCTCCACGACGCGAGCGGCTCGAGAAAATTTTTTTTCCGGATGGTAAAGAAATCAAAAGTGCTTACACACCGGACCAGAATAAGTCTTTACAGCCAGTGTTCGAGCGGCTTTTTTCCAGCGCAGATGATGTTCTCAATGGAGACGTGGAAATGAGTCATGAACTTTTGGACCCGAGGCACCTTGATGTTGTTGAAGCAGCACCAGCTGCACGCACGAGAGCAGGCCCTACTGATGGCGCAAGGAGGTGTCTGTTTTTTCGATTGCAGCAGCAGGTACGAAGGAGCGCGAAGGCCGAGCCTTCTTTTGATACCTTTGCGGCCGATCACTACGAGGACTATTCTGCCGTGTCTTTTGTTGAAGACGAGATAGTGTTGCCGCTCTTCTCCGTCACGGCCTCGCAATGGTTAAAGGTATCGCCTGGCTTTGAGCTAGCTCACCGCCTTTACGCCATTACCGCGCTAGACGTACTCGCCTTCCCTGTAGCGGAAGTAGCTCCGTCACCTTCCACGACAAATAGCGCAGACGCTGTTGGTGTTGGCCGTCATCTGCCACCGGCGGGAGATTATCTTTATTGCACTTGTCAGGAAATGGAAAACGAGTGCTGAATTCATCTTAATCGCCATATTGTAATTGTTCATGATGATCCACCTCTTCGTTTCGCATTTCGCCTGCGTAGACCGCCTCTGACATTCTCTATTCGGTATTTTCTCGCGTTCTCCCCGCTGGCGTAGACGGCTTCTGAGATGAAATGACAAACGTGAGGGCTGATTTGAATAGTCTTCGCGCGCTTTTCTAATTCATTCTCATCTTCGCTATTCAGCAGCGCGCGGTCGGTGACGCCACTACCCATGTGTGGCGTGGACGGTCTGCCAAGGAGGTGCAGGAACAGGGTTTTATAATGGAGACGGAAAGGCTGCGCGACTTACCGATGGACGACTATCACTAAGGCACTGGATTTGGACACCATGTAATAAACGCCTGCTTTGAAGTGACGAATCGGACCACCGATGAGTCGCGCATCGCTTACTGACCATTGTTTTGACTTTTCGTCTGAATTTGGGTTTTTTTCCCCGAGAGATAGACCTCCGCATAGATCGATGATAAGTGTTGTTTTTCTCCGTGTTTCTTTCACTAGCTGACTCTATTCGGACATTAAAGGTACTACTTGAAAACAAGTGGATGATCATTCGTCAAGGCCTTGCTTTCTAACTTGGTTGTGATAGAATGATAGAGAGACTCCTTTATAGCGGAGACTTCTAATGCCACTGCGAGGTCTTCAACTTCGGTCAGACACAGGTCAGACCTTGCCCGCCTCTTTCAACCAACTTCGGTACCCGGGGAGCTGCCTCGACCAGCTCCGGGCTCGGGCTTCGGACTGCTTTCGAATTTCTTCCAGAGCGCCTTCTGCACTTGTTAAATTTGTCATTGAGGCAACCAACGAAGTAAAAGATGTAACTAGTTGCTGCTGTGCGCTCTGAGATTAAGTAGTAGATATTCGTATTGATTTGAAATAAAGGCAAAAGGTCGTCGGTGTCCTCGAACGCCTCAAAAATGAATACATCGGAGATATGAGTAAAAAAGCGACTAGCTCTCTGGAGTGGTCCCCCAGGGGCAGGCGTCAAGGGAATTTCAAAGAATTTGCTAGAAGAATGAAACTCAAAATTCAAAGTTCAAGATTCAAAATTCAAAATTCAAAATTCAAAATTCAAAATTCAAAACTCAAAATTCAAAATTCAAAATTCAAAATTCAAAATTCAAAATTCAAAATTCAAAATTCAAAATTCAAAATTCAAAGTTCAAAGTTCAAAGTTCAAAGCTCAAAGCTCAAAGCTCAAAGCTCAAAGCTCAAAGCTCAAAGCTCAAAGCTCAAAGCTCAAAGCTCAAAGCTCAAAGCTCAAAGCTCAAA
>CAJINU010000002.1:2382292-2438444 GCA_905178165.1 Amoebophrya sp. A25 | reverse complement strand
CGGGGGAAGAAGGGGAGGCGGGGGCAGGGGGGCGGGCGACCCCTGTCCAACTTCCGCGCCAGATCAGGCGCGGCGACGCTTGAGAACCTCGGCGAAAACTGGAGAAAAACCGGCACCACAGTAGGGGGCTAGCGTTTCGCAGCTCCCCCTTGGGAGTGTGTGTGCGGAGGCTGCGAGCGAGGGGAAGGGGGGCTAACCTGCTGGCAACGCCTTCACAACTTCCCGCCTGCTTGATGATTTTCGTGGCACAAAGCCGAAAAGGCGCCGAATGTAAGAGCCGGCCACGCGGGTGGGAGGCCATATCTGTAGGCGCGCGGCTAGCTCCTCGCGGATCTGGACACCCCTCGAGGAGAGTGCGGCTGGAGGAGTCCGCGGGCGGGCAATCTCACCAAGATAGAAACGCGGCGCCCAACTCCCGGCCCGCCCGGGCAACCCCCTCGGGCCCCCTGCGCCCGGTCGCAACCGACAACGCGAGGAAGAAGCTGCGAAAAGTGCCAGCCTTAGAGGCTGGCCCCGTCATGTCTCTCTGTCTGAGAAGAAAACCCCAAGAAAGCCCGGCAGCCGATGGGGAGCGCCTTCGCAAGCTCCGCGGGCTTCTTGATTTTAAGCCCCGCGCGGTGGGTCTTCTTGCTCTTATTTTGAAGGCGCTGGCTGCATCCATATGAGAAAGAGAAACAGCCCAAGGCGCTGGGCTTTCGGGCTCGCGCCGTGCCCGTTTTTTCGGGGGTCCACGCTGCTCCCCATCTTTCCGGGGCGGTGGCGTGTTTGCTTTGTCTTTGTGGGGCCATGCTGTAGCTTTGGGGCTTGAGCTCATAAGGTGCCCCAGAGGTCCAGCCGTGTGGTGTTAGAGAGGGGCGTGGCCATGCGGTGCCTGGTTGGGGGGTCTGGTTGTGTCTTTTTCGGGGGTGTGCTCGTGCTGCTCCGGGAGGATTGGCTTTGGCCAAGCTGCGCCCCAGGGGCCATGTTACGTGGGGAGGCTAAGCCGTGGCAATTTTGGAAGGCCGTGGCGCGTTTAGAGGTCGGGGCGTCGGTCAATGTTTGGGGTTCGTGGTGTGCTAGGGGGGTCGCTCAGCGCTTGGGGCGCCTTTCTGCGCCATATTGGCTACGTTGTCGCGGGGGGGTCCTCGCATGCGTCGGGGAGCCAGAGCGCGGCGAGAGGTCGCGGCGTCGATCTGTGTTCGGGGGGGGTGTGGTGTGTCTGGGGTGGTCGTTCGTGGTGTTTTTGCGGGGGTCGCTCGGCGTTTAAGGAGTCGCGGCGTGCCTTTTTAGTCGTGGCACGTGCCTGCCGGGGGTTGGGTTCGTTTGTGTGTCTGGAGGGTCGTGGCGTGCCTGGCAGGTCATGTGGTGTCTGGGGTCACCTCATGCGTGGGGGGTCGCGCGGTGCCCCTTGGGCTTCGGGGGGTTGTGCTGTGCTTGGGGGGCTTGCTACGTACATAATGCCCAAAGGTTCACGCTGTGCCTGCTCAGGGGGTCCGGCTTTGTTTTTTGGACTGTGCAGCGCTTGGGGGGTTCGTTGCGCTGCGGCACTTTAGGAGGTCGCGCGCTGCCTGGTGGGTTACGTCGCATCTTGGGTGCTGTCCGCGTTGTGTCGGGGGGGGTCTGGCGGGGGCAGTGGTGTCCATTAAGCTGCGCTGTGCTTGCGGCGCCGTGGCCGTGGGCAGCCTCTCACTTTTCTGCAGAGGCCGTGCGTATTCCTGCAGATCTGAGGGGTCGCGAAGTGCGGGGGGGGGGTGCGTGGGTGGCTCGCTGGAGGAAGATCGCGTCGTGAGGAGCTTGGAGGGATGCACGGCCGCGGCGCGTGCTCACAGTCATGCAGATCTTGAGGGGCCGCGTGATGTTTTAAGCGCAACGCGAACGCAGTGCCCCCAGGCGGCCGCGTTTCTACTAAGGGGCCCCGCTGTGTCTGAGTGGCTGCGGCATGCTTGGCGGGTCGTGGTGTGTCAGCGTCAGGGGAAGCTCGGCGCGCTTTGGTGGTCGTCGTGGTGTGTTCAGGGGGTCGCCATCCATGTTTCGCCTTGGGGGCGCGCGTTGTGTGGTTGTGAATATCTGGCCGCGGTGGTCTTCAAGGATCGCGATGCGACTTGGGGGTCACCGAGTGAGGGCCTTGGCGTCCATGCTGGCGGCAGTGCTTGCCTTGGGGTTATGTTGTTTCTCGAGGCTGCGCGGTGAGGAGGCAGCCGAATCCCTTTGCGGTCATGTAGATGCTGCAGGCAGGTCACGCCGTGGCGTTTTTTTGGGAGTCGATGGCGATGCGTTGGAGGGTCGTCGTTGTGGTCTGTTTCTCGTGGGTCACTTTGTGCTTGGCGTCTTGCTTGGGTGGTGCTCGGGGGGTGGTGGCTGCTGCCTGTGGGTGCAGGGGGGGCCAATTCGTTCCCAGGGGGGCAGGCACGCAATGTTTCGGAAGGCATGCGGATGCTGCAGCTACGGCAGCGGGGCAGGCTGTGTTTTGCAGTGAGTTAAGAAGGCCGCGCGGCGTCAGGGTGCGCGTGGTGTGTTTCAAGGGCCACGGTCCGTCTTCCGTATGGGTGTGGGATCGTGGTGCCTTGGAGGCTGCGCGCTGCTCTTTGTTTGGGAGGAGGTCACGCTGTGCCTTTAAAATGGCGGCCAGGCTTTTGCTTCTCCTTTTGTGGCTTGGCTTCCTTTTTTCAGTGGTGTCGCCGCGTGCTGCGTCCATTTGGTCGCAATGAGTTGAGGGGGGTCATGGTGGGCCTTGGTAGGCTTGGCGCTGTGCTTCTGGGGTCCGTCGTGCTGCGTTTTGGTGCGTGGCCAGGCGGCTGCGCTTTGGATGGTGCGCGGTCATGCGGGGCCTTATGATGTAGGGGCGAGAGGTCTCCATAAGTTACAACGTCGGGGGGTCATGGTGGTCCTTTGGGGTCGTGGGGTGTCTTAGTCGTCCTCGTCGCCGCGGTGTGTTCGGGGTGGTAGTGCTGTGCCCTTCGGGGTCTTGCTGTGTTTTGGGGTCCGTGCTGTTTTGGGGGTGCTGTGTTGTTTTGGAAGTTCGTCGCGCTGTCTCTTTGGCGGTCGTGCTGGTGTGTCTTGGTTGTCATGCCTCACGTCCGGCCATGTGTCCCTTTGTGGGTCTATGCTGACTGTGCCCGGGGGTCACGCCGTGCCTTTGGGGCCGTGCTCAGTTTTATGGTTTGCTATGCAGTGCCTTTGGGGGTTTGGGGTCAGGGGGTGCCGCAAGGGGGTCGCGGTGCCTCTTGCGGTTTTGCTCTTTTGTTTAGGGGGCGGGTCATGTCATAGCCCAGGGGCTGCGTGTTGTCTGCGGGGTTGCTTCCTTTGTCTTTTGGGGGCTGGCGGTCTGTAGTAATTTGCGCGGGGGGTCATGCTGTGCCCCTATGCTCGTGCTCGTATTGTCTGCTGGGGGCCGTAGATAGTGGGTCGCCTGGAGGGTCGCGCTGTGTCTTCTTGGTGGTCGTGGTGTGTTAATAAGTTTGGGGGGCCGTGGTGTCTTTGGTGCTTCGTGTGTTGCTTGGGGGACGCGCTGCGACTGCGTGGCCACGTTGTAGCTTGGGGCCGTGCGGTGCTTAAGGGGTCGCGCTGTGTTTGGGAGGTCGCGCTGTGTTTGGGGAGGTCGGTCGTGCTGCGTTTGGGGAGGTCGTGGGGCACTTTGGGGGCCGAGGCGGGATCGATGGGCAGCCCCCGCTCGTTGAGCCAAAGAACAAACCCGAGGGCAGTCAGCTAGCCCTAGGCGAGAACGCGGGCAGCTCAAACCGGAGAGGCTTGAGCGGCCAAAGCTGGCCCCGGCCAAACTGCCTGGGCAAGCTGAGCGGGACCAGCGAACAAGACGAGCAGGGCGCGCGGGCTTGGGAGGGCTCACCGACGTCGGGCGCACCTTACGGCATTGGCAACACCTCCGGCCCGCCCCCGCGCACGCATGAATGTCCGCCGGGCCTGTCTCATTGGCGTGGCGTGCCTAATTGATTCCGCGCGCCAGGGTTCTGGGTTCTGTGGGTTGCTTCGGTCTTTGTTCTTCTCCATCATCTCGACGGCAGCCGCCAAGGCCAAGGGGCGGGCGCTCCGTGCCTCAGTCGCTTTATTTTTTTGCTTTCTCTTATGTAGTTTCTACTCTGTGCCTGTGACTGTGCTGCTATCAAGGAGGGGTCGCCCAAGGGGCGACCCCGGTTTCTTGTATATATAATCGCTATGATCAAGATGTGAAGAGCTTCTGCAGAGAACGTGTTCTATTATTTAAGATTCTGTAGCTCTAATCAGTGCGTGCCTTGAGAGGCTCGATGGAGACGATGTCGCCAAAGATAATGCTTTCTGGATGCCTTGGGAGAATTTTGTTGCCCTTGGTCGGGATCTGGAGCCTGGCCGGGGCGCGCATCGCGTATATACGGCTCCTCTACTTATGGCTGGTTCTACTTGAATGCATAAAGATAAAAGAAGTTGCGAGCTGTACGAGGTGCCAAGGACACAACACCGGGCCAGGACATAAGGATAGGACTGACTTTTCCATTAATATTTGTTCGCAGTAGATATAAAGTAGCGACGGCCCCTCTCTCTGGTTGTGGGGTCCCCCGGAGAGGCGGCGGACGCGGGTCTGGCCTCTCTCTGCGGGGTCGAGTAGGGGCAATCTTTTACCTTGAAGAGGGCAACCCTCTTAGGTGAAACGGTTGCAGGGATGAGATGGCACCCCGCCCCACCCGATCGGTGGGCTTGCATCATCATCGTCGTCGTTGTTGGTTTATTTGGTGAACCGGTGCCCCGTATCGAATAAACCTGCGCACACAGCCAGAGGGCTGAGCACTCACCGGAGGCGTTGCACAGGGCCCCGGCCTGCCTTTGAAGGTGAGACCTATGGGGCTGGCAGGACGACGATCGCGCCAGCGCTTAAATTACTTAAGTTAATTAGCTTTAGCAGTTAGCCTTAGCAGGATGCTGCAGGATCGACGTTTGTTGATGGTTACCCTTTTCTCTTTTCTATCTTCCTCGGGTCTGTCTATTTCCTAGTTAGGTCGGCTCTGCCACAATTATTATTGATGGCTCTGGTAGTAAGTGCGTGCCTGGGGATCGTATGAGTTCCCCCTGCGAATGCGATGCTTCTCATCCATCGGGGGCTTCGCCTCCCGACTTCAACTGTTCCTCACTCAAACTCAATGCGTAGAGCTCACGCATCTAGTTTGTGTATATCGTCCGGCTTCTTCTTTGCATAGAAAACGATCGCGGCAACACAAGACCAGCACTGGGAACCGATGGGAACCGCAGCGGCATGCGCTGCGTGGACGTAGGGGCGCTGCGTGAAGAAGTTTGGTTGTATCTGTTGGGCCGTGGACTCCGTGATAGATTCTAGGCAAGCACTCGCAAGCTATGGCGCAAAGAATCTGCGACAGGCCTATGGCTATACAAGGCTGGCGCCCGTGTTGGCTTTGGGTATCTATTCTGCTGCGGCTTCCGTGGGAGAATTTTAAGGGGCGCAGTAGATAGAAAGCAGCGAGGGCCCTTTTTTCTTTTTGTGGGTTTATTTGGTGAACTGGTACCCCATAGCGAGTAAACCTGTGCACACAGCCAGAGGGCTGAGCACTCACCAGAGGCGCTGCGCAGGACTCCGGTTTGCCTTTGAAGGTGAGACCTATGGGGCTGACGGGACGACGATAGCGCCGGCGTTTAATTAGTTTTAGCAGTTAGCTGGATACTTGTTGATAGTTGCCGTTTTCTCTTTTCTAATTCTATCTTCCTCGGGTCTGTCTGTTTTCTAGTTAGGTCGGCTCCGCCACAATTATTAGCACTATCAAGCTTCCTCCGCCGTGGGGCCTGGGGGGGGACGCTATCGGCAGAAGCGCATACTTTCTTAGGGGGTCTCGCGAATAGCTCGTTAGTCATTATTTCTTCTTCAAGGCGATAACGCGGAGCTGTCGACCACTTCGTGTTGCACTGCATCTGGACCACTTCGGGCTCGAGTGCACCGTCTGGGACAACTAGGGCCGCCCCCTATGCCCGATATATGTTCCAGGGCGCGGGGCGACGCCCACCCCCGAGCGGGGGGGGAATGCGCCTTGGCCCCTTTCATTTTAAGGCGCCTGCCGGGGGTGGAAGGCCTCAAGAGGGGGCCCAATGACCTCGCCCCGCCGCTCCCTTCCAGCTGTTTGATTGGCTGTTCCTTAGGGGCCTCCGATGATGGTGGGAGGCTTCAAAAGGACCCCAAGGCCAAGGGACCGCCTGCGCCCCCGTCTGGGTGCCTGCCTCTGCCTTAAGAGCATCCGCTAGGCCTCGCCGCCGCAGCAGTGCGCCGGCAGCGGCAGGCCTCTGAAGGCGGCAAAAGGTGAGGGGCTGGACCCCCTGAGCCGTGCCACTTGTACCCTCCGGGCCCTTGGTCATCGGATTGCTTCTGCTTGCTCTTGCGACCGTCGTGGCGGCTTTCGGTGGCCTTTTACCCCGGACTCGGAGACTTCCCGCCTGTGAGGGTCAGCAGAGGCCAGGAGGCCCCTTAGGAACACGCCGAGAGGCCCAAGGGGAGCCCCGCGTCAAGTTTTGACGCCTTCCACCACTAGAATCCGCGAAAAATCCGCGCGGAAAAGCGTGCGCGCGCGCCACCACAGACCAGACCACAGGGGGGGGAGGGGGGCCGTCTGGCCCTGGGTCATATATGATTACTAGCAATATCAGAAATAGAATGGAAATGGGTCTAGTACTATACTAAAGCTGGAGGCACTAAGCCTTGAGTTGTATCATGCGCCAAGCTTTTTATTTAGGTTCGTTCTGTCTGTAAAAATAAACAAGCAGAATGACGAAGTTGCTGCACAACTCGAGGCACTCGCATGACATCTTCAACTCTATAAGTACAACTACGTGAATTGTTGAATGATTTGCGCACTCTTATTGTAGGGCGTCACCCTCTGTCTCGTCGATCTCGTTCGCGCTTTTTTGGAATGACCGACCGCTCATTCTTGCTCCAGGATAACTCGACCTCGTAGCGAGAGACTCCATCTAATGTACCGTCGCGACAGTATGTGCAACAGAATGGTGCGCTGGTTGTGCGTCCAGCCTTCGGCGTTGATCGTAAAACGGGGAATTTTGTCATGGAGCGGCCAAGTTCTGCCACTAGTAGCGGAGCACCGCCGAACCTTATGGCAGCCGGGTCCACCTGAGGAGCGTGACGCGCGAGAGGGCATCAGCGTGACGCGCTAAGGAGCGTAACGCGTGACGGCGTGACGCGCGAAAGACCCTAAGCCCAGCGTTCCGGCGGGGCCGACGCGTGGCGCGGGAGGGGGCGTGACGTTGGGCGCCGTGATGAAGCATGCGCGACGTAGTGCCTGAGGACGTGGCGGCGTCCGTGATCGATGTGGATGGCCGGCGGCGCGGCGACGGGTGGCGGTGTCCGCGGGCTCGTCTCGGATCATACAACGGTTGCCCGCAGGCTCGTCTCAGATCATACGGCCGCCCGCGGGCTCGTCTCAGTTCAGGTCGTGCCCGTACGCTACGGCTGTCTGCGGGCTCGTCTCAGATCATACTTACGGGTACGGCTGCCCGCGGGCTCGTCTCCGATGGGTCGCATTGTCGTCCGCGGGCTTGGCTCAGGTCCTCATACTTTGACTTTTTTACGATCGTCCGCGGGCTTGTCTCAGATCATACGGTCGCCCGGGGACTGGTCTCAGGTCAGGGCCATACAGTCGCCCGCGGGCTTGATGTCTCAGATCGTATGGGTGTCTGCGGGCTTGGTCGTACGGCTGTCCGCGGGCCTGCCTGAGGTCATACGGCTGCCCGCGGGCTTTTCTCAGGCCATGCGGCTGCCCGCGGGCTCGTCTCAGTTCATACGGTCGCCCACGGGCTTGCCCCACATCTTCACACGGCCCGGGCTGTCCCCGGGCTTGTCTCTGATCATACGGCCGCCCGGCGGCTGTCTCAGATCATATATACGGCTGCCCGGCGGCTGCCTCAGATCATACGGCCGCCCGCGGGCTTGTCGCCGCTCGTATAGTCGTCCTTGGGCTTGTCTCCGATCATGCGGCCGCTCGCGGTCTTGTATCTATGTCGCCGATCACATCATGTGGCCGCCCGGGGGCTTGTCTCAGATCATGCGGCTGGCCCTTAAGGTCGAGAACGCACTCCATAGAGGCATACGGGAAAACCTACTAGCGGGGGCTGATTGTGTTCCACCCGCATCGGCTTCCCTGACTTTCTCGCCCCTGCCTCCTTGCCCCCCTGTGGGGCCTCCACTGGTCTCCTGGCAGCCACGCGGGCCCCGGTTGCCTTTGCAGGGAGACCACTCGCTCCACTAGGGACCCCGCAGGAGGCTTGCCTCAGATCATACGAACGATCGCCCGCCCCCGCGGGCTCGTCGGTCTCAGGTAAAACGGCCGCCCGCGGGCTCGTCTCACATCTCTCACGCAGATCATACGGCTTCGGCCACGTACGGTCGGCCACGGGCTTGCCTCCGATCCATCGCTCTGACCGTCGTCCGCCGGCTTCGTTCTCTGGGGAGATATGCCTCCTTACCGTCACCCAAAGAAAGGCTTCTCTTTGGGCTGTCTTTCTTACCATCCATCGTCTGCGGGTTCCGCTTCCGTACTATCCGTTTCGGCCCCGCACTACGTAGATCGCGCTGGTCAGTCACATGCCCTCCAAGCTATCCTGTTCCTGGCGCCATGCGTCACGCGATAAAAGCGCGACGGTCCCGCACGCTATAAAAGCGTGAGTGACGGTCGCACACGCTAAGTAGAATGAAAAGCGTGGCGCGTCACACTACAACAATTGCGTGACGCGTCACGCAAAAGGAGCGAGCAAGCGCTGTAAACAATATGCCCCTCGCACTTCTAAGAAACTGGCGGCTGGTCTTGGCGGGACGACGGGAACTACCGGCGCTGGTGGAGAAGCTAGAGCAGATGGTGGCTCTCCGAGCTCGCGCGGGACAGCACTAGGACCAAGAGCATCGGCTGGGCTAGGAGACATATCTGAGAAACTGGCGGAGCAGGCGGAACCTGTGCCGGCGGCTGGTCTTGGCGGGACGACGGGAACTACCGTTTCCGGTGGAGAAGCTAGAGCAGATGGTGGCTCTCCGAGCTCGGGCGGGACAGCACTAGGGCCAAGTACATCGGTTGGGCTAAGGGAAAAGAAAAAAGAAGCCGAGGACGCCATGTGCCCTAAGATTGTCCTAGCCGTGCTGGCTTCCGTGATCGCATTCATTGCCCTCCTCCTCATCTTTAAGGCCGTTCAACAAGAACTTGCTTTTGTTTAAAATTAGTTCGTTATCTACTAGCGAACTAACTTCAAGTCTTCTAGTTTTAATTTGCTTTGCCTTGGTACGTGCCTGGTTCGAGCAGATGCGGCCGCAGACGAACAGTGGACACCTAATCCTGGAGGTGAGCAGGCGTATGGAGGTCCGTGCGAACAGTGGACACCTAATCCTGCAGGTGCGCAGGCGGATGGAGGTCCGTACGAACAGTGGACACCTAATGCTGGAGGTGAGCAGGCGTGGTGGTGGTCTGGTTATCCTGGCGGTAAGGGTAACTACTACTACGGAGGACGAGAGCAATTCTACTACTATCCAACCACAGAAACAGAAGCGATCGAATCAAGATCATCTCCACATGGAGACCACCACGGGTCGCACCGGAAGAATTGTGATACTTGAGGCTTCGATTAGAAGGACCTACGTTGAAAGTTGAAAAGTTGAAAATGTCTAAGTTGAAAATATATACCTAGCACATATTTACTACAGAGTAGTTTGAATAACACGCGTGGTGCATGGAGTAGCATGGAGCGCAGAGCTTTAAGGGGCACAAGAGGCTCCCCCTTTAGCTCCATGCTACTCCATGTGATCCGTGCACTCCATGCCATGCGAGCTCTGAAACCTTATAAATTGCTCTGTTATTAGTGTCATGTGTATGGTGATATAGATCTAAGATATTTGTCTTCTGGTGCTCGCAACGAGCAAGATTTTTTGAAAGTTCAGTGTAGCGCTTCTGTTTGAGAGTTGCAGATACGTACTAGAGCAGACATGTTCAAGGTAGAGACCTGTTCTAAGACTATCCATCTTCTGAAGAGGACCGACGTCGAAGCAAGTCGGCCTCTGTACGTGGTTCGGCATCCGATATACATCCACGACGTGGGAAGAGCGCTCCGAGGACGCCTATAAGGCGTAGCGGATAGATACAAAGGAAGAAAAGAATTCGTCACGACATTAATACTGTGAGTGGATACACATACAATGTTATGGACATTTATAATGTTACAACTGATCCGACAATGATGGTTTTTGCTCAGGTGGTATCTTAGACGATGTGCCTAGATGTAGAACCTTTGTCATCCTTACTAGACTTGGGCGCCCGGTAGCACTCCTCCCACTAGGATCATCCACCCCCGGGCCCCGGCACGCACTGACTTCCTCAATCCCGGCGGGCTTTGGGCTTTGGGCGTTCAGCTTGGGGCCCTCGGCTCCGGGTCTTCGGCTTGGGGTTTTCAACTTTGCGCTTTCAGCTTTGGGCCTTCGCCTTCGGGTCTTCAGCTTTGGGCTGTCTGGTGTGGGCTTTCAGCTTGACACTTTAAGGCCCAGCGTTAACCGATTGCCGGGCTTTTCCTCAATTTTTTGAGCTCATTCAAACCCTGGAGACCGCCGCGACGATGTGAAAGACGTGCGCGAAATCTTCGGGAAAAGTTGCCCGGGCTGGTCTTCGTGCGTTGTCTTTTTGCTTGAAAGGCAAAACCAGGCGCCGCAGCGCCTGGCGCTGCTTTTCGTTTGTTTTGTGTTTTGTCGTTTTTGGTAGCCTCGGCGCTGGTTCGTTGTGGGCCGCTCCTCGCATGCCGCTGGCATCGGCGCCGCCCCGGGTGTCGGCGTGGCGTGCTTGTGTGAGCCCCCCGGGGGCGTAGGACTAAGGACACCGGGGCGGCGGACAGGCAAAAGAAACGCAGGCGGGGGAGCAGTGTCGCCATGAGCTGGCGGCGGCCATCTCTCGACGCTTGAACACCTCCAGCGGCTTCCTGTCTCTTCTGTCACTTTAGAAAAAAACACTTGGCGGAAAGTTCGCGAAATCTTTGGAAAGAATCTTCGTGGAATCTTTTCGAAAAGATAAACGTGGGGAGACTTGTAAACTTTCCGCAAACATTTCGCGAAGGTTCTGCAGCTTCCTTTTGCCTTCCGTGTTTTTTTTATGAAGGCACGAAAATGGACCGCCAAGAACAAACGCGTGACAATTTGCAGCGGGGGCGCATAGATAAGGCGCCGCGTCTTCTGTCTCTGCTTTTTGTGGTCTTTCTGTTTCTCTCTCTCTCTCCAAAGCTGGGAGCGACTCCTTTTAGGTTGTGCATTAGGTTGTGCATTTGTTTGGAGATTTGTCGGGTGGTTGCGTCGCAGGCCGGCTCGTTGGCTTGTGGTGCTCTAAGTGCAGCGACTGGGCGGGGCGTGTGTTGGCCTTGTCGGCTCTGCTTTCAGAGGCTTAGCAGAAGCCGCCGCCGCGTTGAGTGGACAGGCGTGAGAGCGGCGCGCATGAGCCCCGGCAACTTTTCGCCAGGATTCTCTGCCGTCGGCAATCTTCCTCGGGCGCGGCGGTCTCCAACAAACCGCGAGGGCTTTGGCTTTATCGCGTAAGTTTTAGAATTATTTAGCGCCCATCTGCGTGGGTGAGGTCACTCAGGGCTAACCAATTCCGCGGCCTTTTTTTCAATTTTTTGGGTTCAAATTCTATAATACATTTTGAGTTTATCGCGCAGGTTAAGGCCGCAACCTTCGCGCCCATCTGCGTGGGGTCAGGGTTAACCAATTCGCAAGCCTCGCAGGCTCGTAAGCTTATGAGCCCATTAGAAGGGCAGAAGCCAGTGGCGCTGATGATGGTGATGGCCGTGCTTCTGCTGATGGTGATGGTGATGCAAGCTCGCTTACCGCTCGGGCGGGGTGGGGTGCGTAAGGTAAGTTCGTAGGCTTATAGGCTCAGCCAGACCCTCCCTCGGAAAGTTTGGAAAGCTTCGAAGGCTCGGAAAGTTGGGAAATTTTGGAAAGCTTGGAACCTTCGGAGCGCTTCGAAAGCTCGGAAACAAATAATAAGCGGGGACGTTAGGAAAGCTGGGGAAAGTTGTGAAAAGCTGCGAAAAGTTGGGAAAGAACGGTAAGGGAGCTGGGAAAGCGGGGAAAAGGTTGGGAAAGTTCGAAGCGTTCGGAAGGTTGGGAAAAGTCGAGAAAAGTTGCGAAAAACTGCGAAAAATGAGGGAAAACGGCGAGAAATTGCGAAGAACTGTGAAAAACTCGGAAAAGCTGTGAAAAATTGCGGAAAGGTGTGGAAAGTTGGAAAAATTTTGCAAAACTAGGCAGAATCGTGAAACAGTTTGAAGAATTCTGAAAAGCTGGGAAAAGTTGAGAAAAGTTGCGGGAAGTTGGGAGAGGCTGACGGGAAAAGTTATGGAAAATCTATGAGAAATTGCGAAAAAGTGTGAAAATTTCGGAAAAATTTGGAGAGGCTGGGAAAAGTTGGAAAAGCTTGGAAAGGTTTGGAAAGTTCAGAATTTTGGAAGGTTGAGAGTTTGGGGGGGTCGTTGCTGTTCTTTCGTTTAGCTCTTTAGTACTAGACCTGAGTGCCTGGCGGCACTTCTCCCACTAGGACCATCCACCCCCGGCATGCATTTCCTCAGTTTTGGCGTGATAGATTCCGCTCCCCCGGCCCGTCCCCCGCCTGCCAGCCGTCTGATCGTTGGAACAAGAGCAGCACGGCGGAGGACGGCGTGTGGCCATTAATTAAAAAGGTACAGGCCGAAGCCGCTGGCTTGTCGGTGTGCTCTTCTTTTGGTAGGTTTGGGCTTGGCCTGCTTTGCGTGCTGCAAGTTGCAGCGCTCGACCTCGAGTTTGCAGCTAGTCGAGCTCGAGGCTCCTCCTCTTGTGATACAGTCAAAGACTTCGGGTGGGAATTCTTCAAGTTTCCCTTTTGTTGGATATAGTCAAAAGCTTTGGGCTTCCAGTCTCATGTTTGAAACTTTGAGGCATTGAGGCTGGCGCCGCCTTTTAATTATCTCGAGCATTCAGCGAGCCTTGGGCCTTTGGCTTGGGGCAGCTTTCAGCTTCGCTCTTTCGGTTTTGAGCTTTCAGCCTTGAGCGTTCAGGCTTGGGCTTTGGGCTTTCAACTTACTCTGGGCGCTCGGCTTTGGGCTTTAAGCTTTGCGCTTTCGGTTTTGGGCTTTCAACTTCGGGCGTTCACCTCGGAGCCCTCAGCTTTGAGCTTTCAGCCTTGAGCCTTGTTCGGCTTTGGGTCGTCAGCTTTGAGCCGTCTGCTGTGGGCTAGGGCTTTCGGCTTGACAGTTTAGGGCCCAGAGTCAATCGATTCCTTGGCTTTTTTTCAATTTTTTGAGCTTATTCAAACCGTGAAAGCCTTGGCTCTATCGTGTAAGTTTTGAAATTAGCGCCCAGGCCCATCTGCGTGAAGTCAGGGCTACTTAACCAATTCTGCGGACTTTTTTTCGCTTTCTTTGGTTTAAATTTTATAAGTTTTGACGTTATCGCGTAGGCTAAGGCTTTAACTTTAGCGCCCATCTGCGTGGGGTCAGGGCTAACCAATTCACAAGCCTCGCAGGCTCACGGGCTTGCAAGTTCATAAGTTCAGAAGCGGCGCTGGTGCGTGATGATGGTGATGGTGATGCAAGCCCACCGATGGATCGGCTGGGGCGGGATGCGTAAGTCCCTAAGCTCATAGGCGCAGGCCGAGGCCCATAGGCTCAGAACTTCGGAAAGCTTTGAAAGCTCGGAATGTTTGGAAAGCTCGGAAAGGTTCGGAAAGTTTGGGGAGCAAGCTCGCTGGGAAAGTAGGGGAACAAGCTGGGAAAGTTGAGAAAAGTTGAGGAGGCGGGGAAGGCTGGAAAAAGTTTGGAAAGTTGGAAAAAGGTGGGAAAAGTCGGAGAAGAGTGGGAAAAACTTGGGAGAACTTGGGGAGCTTGGGAAAGTTTGGAAAGTTCAGGGGTTTGGAAGCTTGGGCAAGCTGCGAAAAGGTGGGAAAATTTGCGAAAAGCTGTGAAAAGTTGGGAAAAAAAAGCGGGCAAAAGTTGGGGGAAAAAAGCTGGAAAAAGTTGGGAGAAGTTGGGGAAAGTTGAGTTGGGAAAAGAAGTTGAGAACAAAACCTGGGAAAGGTTTGGAAAGTTCGGAAAGTTCAGAAGTTTGGAAAGTTCAGGAGTCAGAAGTGGAAGGCTGAGAGTTTGGGGGGGTCGTTGTTGTTTTTCAGTTTAGCTCTTTAATATTTCAACAAGTACTTGTCCTCTCCTGGCTTCAATCATCGCGACGTCGAACTTCTGGTACCGTGAGTTTCGTCTTTAATTCACGTATCTATAGTATACTAGTCTCAATGTCATCTCATATTCATACTTTCTTGACATCCAGAAATAGGCGTACAACTCCCTGTCCGAAAGCACAGTTTATACTGAGGAAGGCTGAGCAGGTGTTGGTAGCTCTGAGTTTTATAACGTTCATTCTTACTTAATTAGAGCTAGTACTAGAAGAGTGAGAATCTTGCGTTGAGGTTCTTCCAGTTCCAGTATTCAGGCTGAAGAGATTAATACACAAATACGGGCAAAAATGTAGTGGCTTGTCATCAAGGAAGTCACTTGATTTTTTCTACTATGGGAGTACGTACCTAGCAGGTGGGAAGTTACAGAATCTCCAAGGCAGGTAATTTAAGTCGTAAGGACGACCTTTCGCGATCGCGTTTCAGAACTTTTTTATGATCTTTGCTCGTCCTCACGCATTTTGTGATCATGGTCTGAAAGAACGGTTCAAAACGACTACAAAAAAATTCAAGCGATCCTAAAAATTTGGATAAGATTTAAGATGAAGATTGGATTTGTGAGGTTTAGCAAAATCAGAAAATATGTTTACAACATTTTTGAACTATGACAATGTGAAGAATAGCAATAGCAATAGCCACTAAATATGTATTGATTAAGACACATCATTTATCTTGTATGCGAAGTTAATTGATTGCCAAAATCTACACTCCTCATCATTATCTTGTATCGGAACATGATCAACTGTGGAACGATACAGAAGTCTTTGCTACGCTGCAAATGTAGCTAAGTAGACAGTTCCTGGATATTCCTCGACAATCCCGTCGACCGAAACTAAGGACTTAACTGAGTTCTTCATGTGGAAAAAACTACAGCACGTGCAGTGGTCCGGTAAATACGGCGATTGTCGATAGAAGAACTAGAAGGATCAGATGAGCAGGGATGAATGCGTGGTGGCTCGAGAGTATTATCATCTTGATATTAATAGGATCAACAGCGGCTAGTTTGAGGTGGTCTGTCAATCACTCCTATGTGTAAGAATTTTGAGGGGAGACCCAATCAATGGAAGGAGAGACTAGGCGAGAGTAGGGAATCTTGTAGAGGTGTTTAGACGAGGTGACCATAAGAATGTAAGAGTTGTATGTTTAGTGGAGTGCCACCGTCTTTGAGCTACCTGATGTTTGCGCTTACCCTGGCCGACCACATCCATTTCTATCGACACAATTATTCGTTGCACTAGTCGATCTTGTGATAATATAGTACTTGATGTTAAAAAATGGAGAGAAGATTTTGAGATGCCCACTGACTATGAATAAGACTATTGTTGGATATTGAGATAAGAATAAAGTAAAAGTGTTTATTACAAGGAAGCAGTACTAATAAAGTATCTTTCGTCTCTACTTTCCGACTGGTTGTTTTTAGTGGATCTGACAAGATGTTGGGGTCGTTCAGTAAGACCTCAGCTCGTCGCTTTTGCACCAGCCTCTCCTCGTGGAGTGGTCGGCATTGGCTTTATCTTCTCTGCGTTGTGCCTCATCTGCTATACTTACTCGTCGAAGAAAAGCAGGCATGGGTTCCGCAAATATTGCGAGCTCCGATTACGCATCTGCGATCTCAGACGACGCTCCGATGGGCGCACTTTTCACTCTTTCCACCAAGTCCAGAAGGATCTGCGATTTTATCTGTGGTGAAAGGAACAAATGGCGAGGAAGAATCTTCGCCAACCACGTTGAACGTGAACGTCAACAAAACGCGAACTGGACGCAGAAGGAAACCTGCTAAAACTTCTGTTACATTAAGACTCTTACTTTCCACAAATCCATCTTCTTGGGAGGAACATCTTTTGCCTTTGCGCAATATTTTTCTAGTGGACACATTAAATGAGAAAGAGCTAAAACTATTAATGCTCTCGGATCGAGCCTGTTGCCCAAGGTGGATTTGCGGGGTGAGAAAGTCTAATTACTTTTGCGAACCAGAACTGGATGAACGCGTCCACGACTGATTTACTTCCGAGAAATAGGCGTCTTGGCGATCAGAGACCACCAAGTAGTATCGTGGGTCCTCTACCAACGTCGAGGTCGGCCCCACCTGCTGCTCTCTTCGCTGACGAGGAAGAAATGAGCCTGGCTGTGGTACCGCCAGCAACGAAGTCGATGGTGCGCCTGACATCTTCTGCTACAATAACTGCAGATTATGGCAACATCCATCTTCAGCGCGACGGGGAAGAATACTGTAAGCTCTTCGCGATGGCAAACACCTACGGTTTGATCGACTTCTCTATCTTCGAGCCCGATTACTGCTCGAAGCCCGACCCAAACGCCGCTGGAAACGCAATGATCGATCCCAACAGTGTAGACTGTACGAAGCTCATGGAGTTTCTCTTCCTGATTCGCGGCTCAACCAAAAAACAGATTCTGCACGAAAAGGAACTCTTTCAAAAAGTACTTACTGGAATTCGTTTGACGCTCATTCTCCCTTCAGCTAGTGCAGGTGGTGGTCTCCCTTTCCACGTTCACCTTAGATTACGAGGAGAGCAAGGACAACATAGTCAATATCGATATTTTTAGATGACATAGAAGTAGTTAACTACAAAGCGATGAAACCCTCCAGGATCTTGCGACAGAGTCTAGTTATCCGCCGGTAATGTACGTAAATCGAGTAGCGATGTTTGTTACAGCGCATGCACATATTGTTGGAGCGATTATATCACAAAGGGACCAGTGTTTCTCGGAGCAAGTGCGGCTACTTTTCGTGGTCAATCTAAGAAGGTACTACTAACTTGTTGTACGTTAATACTCAGTGTCCTGAACCTGAACATGATGTTGTAGTTCCGGCCTCGACCTCGGTCTTCGCGTAATATTAAGATGAAAGTACAACTTCGTTATTTCATTTCCATGTAAGCAAGTACTCCTTCTTCATCTTTACGTTCACATCGACTTCGACATAACTTCTTTGAAGATTGCTCATTCTAGGTTCAAAACACTTGTTTCGGAGCAATTTCGTATCATCTGGTTAGCGTATCAGGGGAAAGACCCCGAAGGGTACTGCTTCACGGAGAAGTGCACGAAGCGTGGAGGCTTTCCTGAATTGGTCGACAACTGGATCACCAGAGTATTGAAACTGATCGATAGCGACCTAAAGACTTTCAAATCCGTCTTAGAGACATGGAGGCCACCGTTACCAGAGGAGGCTCACTTCTATTCGCATGAAACAGACGGCAGGTATAATTTGACTTTCTTCTGGTACGTTTTCTTTCTACTTACTAGGGTTCTCTGACTTATCACAGTGCACCAGGAGAGCTGCGATAACTTCGAACGACGAGGTTTTGGTAAGGACAGCCTTGTACTAGATAATTTTACAGGAGATGTCCATGTCCTGAAGTCATCACGCCACACGCTGCATCTCAGGTTCACTACGCTGGAAATGTTGCGACGAGCAACTTTCAACGAATGGTTTGTGGATACGGGCATGCTGCGGGCAGCGCTCCGAGGTGGTGTTTTTCCAGTGGGATCAAGTGTGGCAGACCTTGGCGCCGGAACTGGGGAGTATGCGAGGTGGCTAAATGACACAGGACTCGTGGATGCCTTTTCCTTCGACGGAAGTGCAGATATCGAACTCCTTACGAAGAAAAAAGTGAAGCACCTGAATCTGGTATCAAAGCATATGCATCTCGATATAATTATGTCGCTGTTAGATGTCAACGATAGGTGATCATACGAAATGATAGTGGTTGAAATTCAAGTTTGTCATCGTCATTGTTGTATAGTAGAATAATTTATAGAACGGATGTAGGATGGACTTGGATGGATCGGGTGGACCCTCCTAAGTCTTTGACTGTACTTGAAATGGTGGGAAGTCCATCCGATCCATCCGATCCATCCCATCCCGGATCTGGAACCCCTAGATTATGTAGAAACTGCTCGAGTATAGTTAGGAGTGGGAAACTTGTGCCCTGAACAAGATTGAGCTTGCCCATTTCCACATATAATTGAGGTAACTTCTATCCGACGTCCGCAAAAGTACAACTGGGTGTTGCTAATCGAAATTTGCGAGCACATCCCGGCTGAGCTACACCCTATCTTCTTTCAGAATGTAAATTTGTTTGCGGGTGACGGCATCGTGCTGTCATGGGCACCGCCACAGATCCCGAACATTGGACACACAAACCCTCTGCTCGAAAAGGACGTGAGACAGGTCTTGGCAAGGTTTCTGCCTTTATTTGCAATCGACCAAGAGTCCACAAATTTGCTGCGAGCGCATAGTCAAGTAGGCTGGCTCAAGAACACGCTTACTGTGCTCCGACGCTACCCCGAGAATCTCGCGGCAGAAGTCGCGTCGTCCTGCAACGCGCAGGAACACATAATGTACGCCGGAGAAGACGACGCGGTTCTCGACAACTCCCACAAGCCACAGGTACTTTTTCCTCTATCTTCTACCACTTAGATACTATGTTCTACGAGGAACACATGAATAAAGAGATAGACGCATAACTGCATGATCACCTACGTAAAAAGCATGTAGTGAAAACTGAAACTTACTAATTGCTCTAGCACTTAGTGCCGATGATGTTTTCTTGGGGGTGACGCTAAATTTTCTGCCACTTTTTAGGTATGCTGCGATGCTTGTGCGACCAATCCGGACTGTCAATTTTGGGTATGGTCGCATGCGCAAAGAACATGTTGGTTGAAGCGAACCAAAGAGTATCAGACAGAAGAAAAGGGATTCATTTCAGGGTCGAAGGCCCTAACACGGACAGAACTGTAAAGAGGCATGCTAGTACAACTAGTATTTAGTCGTGGTCGTGCGTGGTCTTCTACCTCTTTGTTCTGCCTTGTTGTGGTACTAACTTCGATATTAAGGTCGGCAGAGGATCTGATAAGGCCTACACCTATTGACCTTGCTAAATGACGTGCTACAACTGGATACTAGACGAAAATTTATGACCACAAGAATTTCCCATTCCCACAAGAATTTAAATTGTCGCTCTAGCAACATCTTCATACAACATTATCATGGTCTTGCTGTGCCAGTCAGGCTCTGGCACGACTCCTACTTTTTGTCATACTTGTTTTGGTCAGATACGGCTTCGTGGTTACACGTGTTCTGTTTCTGCATAGGCCTGCGTTCGCCCTGCCATGCTTTCTGCAAAGCCTCTCATCTACACAGGAATACCTTGCAGTTGAAGGATCTTTTCTTTGTGTTCAGCTAGCCTTTCCGGATGTCCATGTCGAAGGACGTGTTGCCATTATATCACAGTGACTCGAAGCTTCGTGACACCTGAAACCTTGTTACCTAGTCTGTTTTGTGAGCCTGAGCCAGGATTTGGATCGAGATTACGCCGAACGCGCTGGCCCTGGCGCCGCTGAAATTATAAGATGAAAGAAAACAAAAAGATACTGATCTCCAACAACAAAGTGATCATGATGTTGATCTAAATCTATTTGGTCGACGTGGTTCATAGCTTGTTTTATTTGCGGCATTCCATAGCTTTAGCTAATAAATATCCATGTCCATCCTTGCCCTGGTACTGCTAGAAGCTGAGCAAAAGGTAGACATGCCTAGAATCAAGAATTAAGTAGACAGCTGATAATTTTTCGATGAGATGCTCTCCGAAACTGTTTTGCTCAACAGCACGCAGTCGCAGCGAAACCGCAAATACATGCTCCACTGTCAGCGTGTATTTCGTTCGAAAATACAAACCCAAACGACAGCTTAAGCCCGACGATTTCATGATAACGCCCACCTTACTGGAAGGGAATCCACTAGTAGAAATGAAGGCTGTAGGAGTCTTCCATGCGGATCATTTGGATTTATTAGCAGTGAAACTAAAGCCACCCACTATTATACAAGAATATTTTGCTTCTCACCGCCTACAGCTCTGGTACCAGCCGCATAGACTTCATAAAACATTTTCTTGGGATGGTGCAGATGCACAAGGTGAAGCTCTAAACTGCACAAGAAAAAAAATCCAAAGGTTCTTTTCAACGATGACTGTCAAAAACATGTCGCTGGAGGTTCGACGTACCGAATCAAGTGGAGGAAGTTCCACAGAGCTACTTTCCAGCGAGCAGCTGCAAAGGAGAGAAATAGAGCGCGACCTCAGAGAGGAGAAGAAGGAACTCGATGCGAGGACTACCTTCTACTCCGAGAACAGTGCAACAAATCCTGCTGAGGAACACTATGTTGTCGTTGCCATGGGCTCGAACTTGGGAAATCGTGTGCGACACCTCGAAAACGCGCTTCGCCTCATTCATGCAACAGAGGGAGTCCAAGTGCGCAATATGTCAAGCCTCTATGAATCAGCTGCGCAGCCGAAGTTTGTAGAGGGGATTCACGAAGCGAAGTCGTCAGCGATTGCAACTGCAGTTCTTACACGAAATAACTACGCTGAACTAGGTTTGTCAACTTGTAATAGATCTTCGTCATTATATCCGACATCGACTGCTGACAGAAGAGTAAGTCGTTCTCGTTCTGGGAGTTGTATTAAAGAAGATGGCGTAGGGGAAGGCGTACTCGATGTTAATATTGAAGCAACATCTCATCTTCAGTCGACACCATCTACGACGGACGGCGCTAGCTCACGACCTGACAGCTCGCTTTCCCCCAGCAGCAGCCCACAACGGCGTATTAGACGACCCGGCCTAGCTGCAGACTCCATGGCACTCGCTCAGTTTCAGTGTTCAGCATCAGATGAGAGAAGCGCACCTTACTTGAATGCATGTTGCAGCTTATCTACGACACTGTCGCCCGTGGCGCTACTATCTGCACTTCAGGAAGTTGAAGTGCGTAGTGGTCGGCAGCAGATGAATAAACACATAGCGCTCTCAGAAATTCTAGTAGATGAGAAGGACTTCCAAGACGACGTAGAGCGTTTGCGATACCTTGCCGCGGCACGACCAGTCGATCTCGACATTTTGCTATACGACGACTCCCAGCTAGGTACTAGTACATCCTCCTCCTCTTTGAGATCCTCGTCTCAGGTGGTCGAGGGCAACCAGAACGAAGCACATGCTAGCTCTACGAGCATTACCTCGTCGTTGGACTTACAGATCCCGCATCCGCGAATGCTCTTTCGAGATTTCGTTTTGAAGCCTTTACAAGAACTTTTGCGAGCAGATGAGAGGCAAAGCTTCCGGCATCCCGTGACGGGCGCGGTCTTGTGTGACCTCAGTATGCCAGATGGCGGCGGCGGTCCCTTGCGGTACCTCCCTGGCCTGGGCACGAGCGCGTCTTCTGCCTTTGAATCTCCTGGTCGTCTGTTAGACACTGAGTCACCAGAGCAGTCTTCCTTCTCGAAATCCGGTATGCCGTTTGTATTGGGTATTTTAAACACCACTCCGGATAGCTTCAGTGATGGAGGGTTGTTTTTGGCATCGGAAGCAGCGGTAAGGCACGCCCGAAAGATGCGAGACGAGGGCTGCGATCTTGTGGATGTCGGCGGCGAGTCGTCGCGACCAGGCGCTGAGACGGTCACAGTCGAAGACGAGCTGGCTCGCGTCGTTCCTGTCTTCAACGGGCTACGGAACGAGGACATCCCTTTTTCATCCGACACGCGGAAGGCCGAAGTAGCCCGAGTGGCGCTACAAGCCGGAGCTACATGCATCAACGATGTTAGCTTTGGCCGATATTACGAGGAGAACGCCAATGCAGTAGACGAGACAGCAGAAGGGACGATGGGGATGAAGGAGAAGAATCCTATGTTTCAGCTTCTCTCCGAGGCAGTGCAGAATATTCGTTCTCTGCGTGGTTTAGACCACGATGAGTCTCCAGACGAGGCTTCAGAGTTTTTCTATATTGGCATGCATATGCGAGGTGACTTCAAATCTATGGACTTCCTGACGGATTACTCTACTCCGACCTCTGCTGGGTCCGGTTCTTTTACGTCTTCTGCTTCTTCACAATCACAGTATATCAACAAGGAGCACAAAGTTCGAGAAATCGAAAAGACGCAAATAAAAGAGGAGATGAAGAGGATGACGACAATTGTTGGGCACCTGAACTCCTACTTTGAAAAGCGTCTAAAGCAACTATGGCTGAACTATGGTGTACCATCTTGGCGCGTGGTCTGTGACCCAGGTTTGGGCTTCGCGAAAACGCCAGAACAAAGTCTTGACATTGTTAAGCACGCTCACCTTCTTCACCGGCCGCTTCAGTGCTATGGACACAGCAGGAAGCGTTTCGTGAGTTTTGCACAGGGTACTGGCGCCGTGTGGCTTGACAAGAAGAAGCAGCTCGGACACGAGCAGGTCTCTTCGTGCACGAGCTCGTCAAATGGCGATACAATGCTGCAAGAAAGAGAAAAACAACTAGCCAAAAAATTTGGACATGAAGGTGAACGTCGAACACGGGATTGTGGTACACTGCCAGGAAATCTTGGGTTATGCTGTGTTTTGTACCAAAAGCAACGCGCCAACATGATGCTGCGGGTACATGACGTTCTCGAGACGAAATACGCGCTGCAAGCATTCGCGACCGGCGTTTGATGGATAGAGGTCTAAGTGCACGCTATACCTACTTGCACAGACGTTGTTCTTGCTTATTCTAAGTAAAAACGTCACAACACCTACTTAGTAAGTTGTAGTTGCGTCCTCTTCATCAGGTGGAGGGAATCAACTCAAGCAGACCTCCTCCTCTGTTTTGACGTTCATTGTTCTCGACGACATCTGCTCTTGGATGGCGTGTTTTCCTGACGGCGAAAGTAAATTACACCCATCGCACGGAAATCGAGTGGAATTGCAACATGTGAGAGGCAGCGGGTAGTCCTCCAGGAAGAGAGTGCTTGATGCGGAAACGGATAGAATTCCAAATCGCAAGAAGACTGTTGTTGACTATACGGGCTTTAATCTTAGATTACTTTTTGCTGCTAGTGAGGCAGTTGTTGTGAGTGAAGATCTTCTGTTGCATTATACATCAACATCGTCAAGCGCGTTGGAGATCGAGATTCTGAGGTTGGATGTCGAGCAGTGGAAATTGACTTTCTCTTTCTTACGGATACGAGAAGGAGAAAGTTAATCAATCTTGCGTCATTCAATACAACGACGAGTAGAGTACTATGAGTCGTCTCTATGAAGACAGTAGAATAAAGTTGTCAGTAGTTGAGCTTCATAGGCAAACGCTGGAATTCGTGGCGGTGCCACGCCCTCGGTGGTTCCGCGTGAGCCGCTGATGTGTGGCCCAGGTATCAAAAACTCATTAAGAGTTGTAACGCCGCATGTGCACGACTGTAGTCATGATGGCTAGAACAAGTACGGCGGTTTGCCTGCTGCTTGCTGCAGGTGGTGCTTTCGCGCAGCCGCGTTTCGGTCTCGACCTCGGTGCTATCGATGCGAAAAGACCACCTGGTCAGCTCGCCTTATACTTCAACACGGAAACGCAGTTACTTACGGTGCGAGACAGCAGAACCATCGGAAAGATGGATGCGGAAGACTGGGCCACCGCAAACTTCGAGGATGGTCTTGAAAAAACGGGGTGGGCAGAACTGCGCGTGCGGACCTCACGCAGTGGCGCGATTCCTAGCGACCTGAAAATGTACTCCGCTGGCGTGCTCGAGGGTCTTCTCACCGCACCGCGGCTGTCGCAGTTCTACAGCAACGCACTGCGCACCATTGTTCGGAGCGATGCAATTCAAAAAGCTCTACGGAATGTGCGCAGCGTGCTGCGGGACGGAGAGCGCCTGGTGAGACAGAAAACGAACTTCTTGCCAGGACAAGATGCGCCGGAGCCTGCAGACCCGTACTGGAAGCATGTGCGGTACACTTAAGGCTCTCACCTCTCGGAGACTGAAACTCGTTGCTGTGCAGTATCTCTATCTCCACAACAATCTGATCAAGTAGTTGCACCCTA
Organism: Amoebophrya sp. A25; assembly: GCA_905178165.1. Lineage (NCBI taxonomy): Eukaryota > Dinophyceae > Syndiniales > Amoebophryaceae > Amoebophrya > Amoebophrya sp. A25. Next base: position 2,414,405 of record CAJINU010000002.1, on the reverse strand, counting down.
GTAGAAAAGACTTGAGAATGCTACGCTCTATTAACTCTTCTAAAGATCTTCCTCGATATCCACGTACGCTTGTTCTAATCCGCGTACGCCCAGCTTCACGGAGTACTCGATGGCTATAACGCGGCCGCGGGAGCTTTTGGCGTCAAGGCACTCACGATGCTTGATCTTTTCCTCCTGAACAGCAGCGGGGAACTAGGCGAGTTGCTAGAAGCATTTGCTCCGGAACGTGCCTTAAAGCGCCGCCACTTTCAAGCAGCCACGGCAACACTTTTCTTACAGCGCAACAAGAAGCACTACGATGAGCAGATGCATAATGACCATGACGAGACGTCTCCTACTAGTAGTAGTTTTCTCTTCGACGGAGATGACCATGAAGACCATGATGAGAAAGAAGGATTTTCTTCCAGTTTCATCGTGCAAGAAGAAGCGAACGCGAGGATAGCCGAAGCACGAAAGTCAAGGGCTGCTCATGGTGATCCAAGCTCTATCAAGGCTTCCGAGGAGGAGGACGAGTTTCAAGCGTCGTCTAGAACAAGTACTTCCAGTTCATCCAGTGCGGTGAAGGATGCAGCCGCAGACCGATTCTGGGAGAAGAAGCTCGCACGCACAGGGCACTGTTCGGCTCTGGTTCGTGTGACTCCCGACAATCGTGATTTACTTGTCGGGCACACCACTTGGGACGATTATGCGAAAATGACGCGTGTCGTGAAGTACTATGACTTTGCGCTTCCCTGGACACAGTCTGAGGTTGTAGGCATGAGTAGCTATCCGGGATGCGTTTCCAGTACAGACGAATTCTACTTGCTATCGAGAGGCATGGTTGTTGCCGATACCAGCCTAGAAATCCTGAACTCGGAGGTCTACAACCGCATTCCTGAAGGACCGAAGCTACCCAATTTCCTCCACGTAATGGCAGCCAACCGCATGGCGCGGACAGCGGCACACTGGGCAGCACTGCTCACAGAAAGAAACAATGGTACTAACTTGTTGGCTATTCTCTCTTAAAAAGATTCTGGGAAAGGGAGCATTTACAATCTAGGTCCAGCAGAGTAACAATAGATGGTTTCACCTTCCTCGTCAAACGAGAATCTCAACGTTTGCAGGTATGAAGAATGCCCAGTGGTTTGTGATCGATTACAACCGGTTCAAGAGTCGTGCTGACATCCGATCGGGCGTGCTGTGGATGGTTGAAACCATTCCTGGGTTGAGTTACAATTAAGGCTAAGATTAGGAATCATGAAGTTGTAAGTGTACTAAAGATGTTGCAGACTAGCACTTTCTGATGTCGAGCTTGGCTTGCGCTAATACACGCACGATCACACTGCGAGACTGCTGGAGACCGGGCACTACTCTGCCTCTTACAACCGTCCGGTGTCGCCTGAGATCCGGCAGCGTACTGGTCACACAGCCGCGGAAACAGCTTACGGACCGCTTTATTCGCTGGAGATGGCGCCTCGGGCCCAACTTTTCGCCGCCGTCGCCGGGCACGTGGAGACCCTTCGAGACTTGAGGTTGGCGATGCGTGAAAACAAGTATCCTGGCGAAAAATTTGTGGGTGAAGGAGCGGCAACGTGGGCTTTATCTCCTGGCCACGCGATCTCCGCACGTTTGGATCTGGATGTCGGTCTGCTGTCACCCAATGGCGGCATTGACGCAAAAGTGACAAGCAAGTGTTTGCTCGATCGCATGGAGATGCAGCTCATCTCTGGACCAACACACGTTTCGCAGCCGGTTTTCAAATAAGGCTCGATTACTATCTAAGAAGTAAAAAGTGTAGCTTGTAGCTCCTACGTATTTAGGTTAGCCGAGGAGCTCATGAGGGTGGAACATATTTTATTAGACATGGTTTTACAAGCGAATTTTTTTATCAAAGCCGTCGATTCGAAATCCACCAAATCTACTTTTGTATATCAGATGGCTTTTTTCTTTCCCTAATTGTCGTGGCAAGATGCTTCTGGTGCAGACCTCTTTCCCGGCTGGCCCCATCTTGGTCTACCGACCGCTTACGATTTCGACTGGCTCCAGGTCGGCCCGGCGGCCAGCAATGACGAACATACTCTGAAGGATTTCGATGAAGGCTGCTCGGCTCACGTTTAGCCTTGTTGAAAGTCGTTGTAAGAAGAAGTAATCAAGACAGAAAGAGAGGCAAAAATGGGAAGTAAAGAAGATAAGTTGTAGTAGAGACGTGTGATTTCTGATTTGATGCCGACGAATGTTTTAACTGCTTTGTACTTGTATTTGTATTTGTAATTGTTTTTTCCCTGCAACAAGAACTAAGGATGGAAATTAATGGATTATATCATGATCATTTACAGTACGGTTTTTTTCCATTATTACAACTTCACCAAGCTCACGTGAGCAACTATCATGTATGAAGCTACGACGCGTGTACCTACAACGATGTAGTGACGCCAACCCTGACGCTGACGGGCTCATGTTCTCCTGGAAGGAGCGTGCTGCATTCAGGAGTAGAATTACTTCGATCAAGTGTAAAATGGTAGTACTTCTCTAATAATAATCTGTTTGAGGATGTGCCCGGAGAAAGTAGGATCCTTCCTGTCGGCAAATTGAGTGTCAGTCTGCCTCGGTTGAGAACGTGCGTCGGTTCGAAAGGAATGAAAGCAATCTTTCATCGGTACAATAGGGCGAAGCACAACTGCTCGTCTGAATATTGCATTCATTCAATAGAAGATGACAAGAATAGCCACCCACTATTCCTTCGTATACTGCTAGAATTCGAATTCCCTGATAGCACAACAACTGCTTGGCCCATGACCCCTCCAACTAAATCACCTGAATGTTGCCAGGTAATCTTGTCGTTCCCAGCTATCTTTCACGGATTACTATTACAAGATCTAGATCGAGTTCGAGAGGGTTGTAGAAGATTATTATTTATCTACTTCATTTAACGGTAACAGCAATACCATTTTACCACTACATTCTTGAGTTGCAGCCATTCTAAGGGCTCATTTCTCGGCATTAACACATAACATATTTATTTATTATGTACTCTATGATCCAGATTCAAAAGCATCAACAAGTTAGTAACTACTGCACTAAGTTAAATAAATGAACCAATACCGCCTTCTCGAAGAAATAACGGCATGATTTTTATCCACGGTCGGAACTAGTGGCATGTCTGCTAGTGCGACCGAAAAAGATGTTTATCTTAGGGTAAAAAGTTGTAGTTGGGAATAGTTGTTCCCTCGACTACTGCTTACCACGAACAAAATGCCAGCATTTGATGCAGTCGTGGAACCTCCTCCCCAAGAACGGCATACTGTGCCGTCTGGGTGGCGGCCGAATGGTCTTCGACAAGCACAAGATGACCTCGCGAACGTGCTGAAGATTAGAAAATCGATCTGGAACCCGCTAAAAAAGCGTGCCCTGACCATCAGTGAGCTGCACCGAGCGAAAGCAGAACTTGACAAAAGTAGTAACTTTTTCGTCTTACATGAAGGTCGTGTTCCTCATCTTCAAGAAGAACAATGAGTACAAAAGCACGAGCACGACGTGGTGAGTTGAGTTAGTGGCTTGATTATATTAAGCAGCCATAAAAAATAGGAACATCCATCTGATGAGTTTTTAAGTAACCTCCTCCCATAGGAGGAAGTTGGTAATTCCCTTGTTTGTGTTAGAGGTGTGCTGCAAATCTTGGCTGGGTTCTTCCTTTTTATAAGGATGGGGATTAGGTCCAGCGAGGCTTAAAGCACTAAAGTAAAACAGCCGGTTGGTTTTCACCTCTATCCCTCGGCTTATCCCTTCAAACAGTGAATCAATTGACGAAGACGTTGCTACTTAGACTAGCTTCTACCTCTACTTCGATCATATACATAGCACTTGTTATCCACCCCTTCAATTGCAGGTGCACAGAGTGCAGCATCAACATATTCGGATGTGTTTTACACTGGTGGAAGATCCTTTGGCCAGAGGTCGAATACTAGGACTTCATCAATGTCAGAAATCGATCGTGGCCCGCATCCGCATGAGGGTAGCTCATCTTCCGAAGCGGAACAGAATCGTAACTACAATCATTAAGGCCCCTTTCGAGAGACCATAATCTTGTTCAGCCGCATCGATCCATCCTGGGAGGTGCCTATATAAACGTGGGCGTTGTAGTAAGTTGCAACACCATCATGTAGAATGATCTACTCGAACAAAAGATTGATGCGGATGAACAAGATGGAGCATAATTATTTTCGTCACAAGCTCTATCTAAAAGCATATCCAGGCCGGTATGAGTCAAACAATGCAGGGTGGTTTTCTCTTACAGAGACCGAATTCTCCATCTGTGGTGGGTGGTCAGTCTCCTCTTGGCGAGACCAACATGTCGTTGACCTGGGGCGCAACAACGACTTCGACAATGTCGGCAAAGGAGAAGAAGAAAAAATCCTTGATGGAACATATGAAAGAATTTGAGAAGACTATGGCGATTGAGGCTGCAAATCGTGGACGGGGAGCTGCGATTCGCACAGATAAAAAACTTCTGCGGAAATTCCTAGACTTCCTACAGCGCGGGAATCTGGTAACGGAAGCCTTAGAAGATGATCAAAAAAATCCGCCCTATGCAGACCCATGGAAGCTGCTCACACTTTACCAGCTCGCAACGCGCCACCTTAAAAAGATTCAAATTGCGGAATGGTTTCAGGTAGAGGGTGTCCCTGATGATGTGGGCATGACGTAGTTCTTGATGATTTTATTCCGATGATATTACAAGAAGACTTTGATTGATGATGAATCCACTTCTGAAAGACGAAGATACAAAACTAAGGTGAAGTACTAGATTGATCACGCTCCTGAAAGACGAAGCTACTGCACGAATGCGAATCTGATGTCTTCTTGTCTTTCAACATCTACATCATCCTCAACATTACAACCTGAACAATACTCCGCCCACAGCGCAAAGACATTGCTCAGTTTCTGGACTTTGATGTGGAAGAACGAGGAGTTTTGCGCAAGCTTTATCTGCAGTTATGCCAGGCCACAAAAGATGCACGCTTTGTGGCACAACTTATTCAGGGTAGACGGCGGACCGGGAAGCTAACGACGGGATTCAAGATTAAGGCCATTGAAATGCTCTTGAGCTTGTTTTTGTTTCGTTGCTTAGCTTGCATGCTGTAAATGCTGGATTGGATACAGCGAATGCTTGCTTTTATGAATGCAGGTGTCACTTGCATCCGTATCTCCACCGTCTTATTCCTTTCACTATCTGTCTCTGTGATGATCATGATAAGTATGTACATCATCTTCCTCTAGCTCTAAGAAAGGTTTGCAAAGCGACACGGAGTCGTCGTCTTCGCCTTCTAGTCGCGGTAGCAGTCGACCCACGTCCCCAAGGGCCGAAGGTGAATTGGACTCGATTGCGTCAGATGAGTTGCTGGAAATGGAGCCTGAGGATTTCGCTCCACCAGAAATCCGCACTCTAGATAAGGAGAATCGACCTGATGAAGCCGACCGCGTATTGAGGCACACCCGCAACTTGTTCAAATCGCGCATGGGAACCGAAGATTCGCCTGGGGGCATATTATCTCCATTCGGGTCCAACATTAAGGCTGCTCTTCATACTTTCTCTTTCTTGAGCTACTTGAGTGACTTGAGTGTAAGATGGTGCTGATATCTTGCACTTCCTTTCTTCTGTAGTAAGTGTTCTTTACTCATCTGCTATAGAACTTTGACTTACGACGGGTTCCGAACTACGTCTAATATCCTCAATTCTCTGGTGCATTTTGCCGACGCTGATGCGACCGACACGCTGTTGTATAACCCTGCCGTCGCGACGATAACAGAAACGGTCGAGAAGAGCCGCCGGCGGTTATATCAGTGCTTGACCCCGCGCACACGAAAGGAGGTTCGGGCCGAAGAAAAAAAGGATAATGTTGATGCCTCGACTCTGAAGTTATTCGCGGATTGTGCCCAAAAATGCTACCGGCTGAGTCAGCAAGGCGGTCGTTGTGTGTCGACCCTCCAGAACAGGCATTTGCTCGACGCGAATGGCGGTATTTACGTGACTGCAGACGCAGACGAGCTAGTAAAAGCGATGGAGGACGGCGAGATCTCAGCAACCGAGGCCGAACGCGTTCATTACGAAGCTCAGATGTTCGACCTTGTCACACGGAGTGCAGCAAAAAACGCAGTCAGACGACTCCCACGAAGTTATCCGAGACAGCAATTCGACGAACCTCAATTGCCTATCGAAGTTCTCGTGAATCTCTGCTTCAAGTACTATAAGTAGATATTTTTCCATTTTTTCCACTTATTGCTGCAGCTGTGAGATGCAGTTTTTATGTAAAAAGAAGTCAACGTGAAAAGGATCATCAGTGGTCATCTGCTTGTCCTCAGTCTTATTTCACTGTATAAGTACTATCAATTTCCACTACTTGCTACAAACAACTACTCCAGGTTTGGCCTTTGCGAAGAGCGGTTTGAAGCGCGGCGTTTTATCAACGAGTATCTGGAAAAGCATAATAGGTTTCTCGAGGTCTTTCCGGACATCAAGCGTACTGAGATTTCCGGCTTTGCGGAGTTCAAGGAGAGGATGGCGAATCTGTTGAAAGCGCGAAAGGCCCTCTCCTTCGAAGACTTTTTGAACGTTCTCTGCTGGAATTCCAAGACGAATCCGCGATTCGGAAACGACTTGCGAGGACTGCTCAAAGACCAATACGAAAGAAGGTACAGTAAGGAGAAGCTTGTTTGGTTTTTAGGATGCTGCACCCTTCTGCAAATAAGAGAGACACCGCGATGGAGGCTAGACGAGAAGAGACGACAAAATATTCATCACGAACAAGATCAACACTTTCATCTACGCACAAACCCATTTTACTCGCTATGATAACTTACATCATAATCTACGTATCACACCAGGCAAGGGCAGCTCGAGGTTCGTGGAGCACTGATAGGTGACCGGTACAAACTTTTTCGGGATGTCTTTGATACGGTGCCATCTGTGGCGAATACCGTTGAGAATATCAAGACTGAGCTGCTCATAGACACAATAATAAGTGACATGGAGCTGAAGCAGAGGAGGCGACCACAAACAAAGAAAATCGATAGTCGTAGTGGCACGCCAGGGACGCCAAATACGCTCGCTGCATTATGCTTGAGCTCATATTAGACGCATGTTGAAATTGAATGTTGATGTTGAAGACATACTGATTTTTATCTACGTGGGTGTTCTTTCTGCCTCTGATGCCTAAGCCTATTTATATTTATATGTACTACAACAACGGCCACGGACACGGAGGGACGAGGCCCCCGCTCCTCCCCTGTTATGTAAATTCTGGCTTTTCCCTGTCGCTTACTGCTGAGTCATTAGTTCTGACCACTTAATTTTACTTCTAGTACTCCTACTCCTTATTTTTCTCCTACCAGGAAGAGAAAAAGGAAGAAGTTTGCACCTCGTGCTCGTCCTCGGGATATCAATATCTGTTTCTAACGATTGGCAAGAGCAAGAAGTCGGCTGGTGGCGTTGTTGCGTGGAAGACACCGGGTAAAGACGGGGGCAAAGGAGGAAAAGGAAAGGGTAAAAACAAAAAAGATGGAAAGAGCGCGAAAAAGATGAAAGATGGAAATAAGAGTCCGAAAAAAGAGGCAGAGGAGCCTCCGAAACAGGTATTTCCCCTTTCTTGGTAGAAGTCAGTGTCGTAGTTGTTGCTTGTTCTTTTTCTATTTTGTTGGATTATGGCAGAATTGATATGTTACAGTATGCGACAAGATTGGTTTTATTTTCCTCTCGGTCTCGGCTTGCTTTTTCTATGAAATAATTTGTTTGATTTTATTTTTGTCGCTGTAGTTGGTGTTCTGCAGGGAAGAACGAATAACCTGAATTTGGGAATTAATGAGCGTCCTCGAAAGAATGATTTAGATTTATTTACAAAAATTCCGCTCCTCACTCGACCAGCAGGTAAAGACCATGCGGCCTCTTCAGCCGCAGGAGAATGTTGAGCAGAAGGTTTCGCTGAAAATCTTCGGGAAGTTGAAGAGCTGGGCGCACAAGAAGAACGTCGGTTCGAGTTGGGACGATGAGCCAGAGGTGGAAGAGGAAGAGCTCGAACCGTTCGAGGAAAGTCGTAAGAATGCTCGTTTTGCGTTGGGCCGAAAAATACGAGACAACATGGAGGAAATCTCGAACAACGCGGACGCACGCAAACTCTCTCTGAGACAGAGATGGCGCATGGAAATCCGGGACATGGATATCGTCACAATGAAGCGCGACAAGGGTGCAGATGCGCTGGAGTCTATAGATGATATTCGCCGCCACGTCCAACAAGGGCGCTTTTTCGTTGGTTAAATAAATATGTAGATAAGGATAGGCAATTCGGAATAGTAATATATTTGCATGTGCTTTACGTTCACATAGCCATAGTCTAAGATCATTCATATTTATAGTACTTAGGATAACACGACATATGTTTAAGTTTACGTTTCAGTCTATCAAACTACATACAAGGCAAGCAATTCAAATACTTAAGTTGATTTCTCGTCATAATGCACGACAATGAGCATGAGGTTCAATCAAGTGAAAGTACTGTCGTCACCATACATACATGCAATAGGTAGTTTTTTCGTTTTCGCATAGCAATGCTTACTACACATCATTGTACACTCATTGATTTATCTTTGGAATGCCTCCAGTTGTTGAACTGTCTTGTTGAGAGCAAAACAAATGTACTCTGTAGTCTGTACTAGATGATTTGAACAATGAATTATTTATTTCGGTAGAGCTACTTGTAGACGTGGATGAACCTCGATTTGCTTTCCAAGAAATTAAAGATCACAGAGATGCTAGTATCCTGTGTACGTCAGATAATGAAATTCATCGACATTCTACGTTGCAGGAGAGAGCATCTTTCAAATTTACCCTCTACATTCCGATCGTGTCCGTCTATAGAAAGGGACATGTCGGCTGTAGCATAGGCATGAATAGTTGTTTCCGACACATTATCTGGTGAAGATACATAAGTAGTACAATCATGACGCAGAAACAGAACAATCATAATGAAGAGGCGGATCAGACCACTCATTTCTCTCGAAAATACTCGCGAATGAAATTCATATTGTAAAGATGAACAAATTGTGAAGAAGTTGAAAAGTAGTAGACGAAACACTCCGCCCGGGCTCCGCCAAGGAGGACAACTGAATATACGTCGATCCGTGATGAAGATCTTCTACACGTTCAAATAACCAAAAAGAGTCGGTCGTTTCGATACAAGAATGAACTCGGAGCGGGAGCAGCTAGTGATAGACACTCATCATCATGTTACCACCAATGTCGGAGTCGGAGAATCTTGTAATGTCAATGCTTTATCATTATCTCTGAAAGATGTTTTCCTGCGATTGAGAGCACCTGAGAAGCAGAAGCTCCTGAGTGATGATGAGCAGTTTAACTAGAATTATACGTATCCTCCCGTGTCTAGGCGATTGTCGTTCAAGAATTTGAGCAAACGCAGTGATGCGCGTCGATGTTCTTCGAGACGTGAAATACGAGATTTCAATTTCATGAGTTTTGTTTTGTGCTTGAGCGACCGTCGACCCGTGACTACTTAAAAGAGTAGGCTTCCAACAGAAGCACGAAGTGAATATCAGTTTTCCAAGAAATATAAATATTTATAGTACATGAAAATAACGACTTTTCCCCCTTACGTCGACCCCAACAGATAGGACGACTCTGGTCCTACCATTTTTTCGAGTAAATTTGATGTGACGATCATCGCTACGTCGATTTTCGTTTTTGTATTACGCAGGAGTCATCCCTCCACAAATTTGCATTTGCCCGCTGTCGTCTCGTCTACTAAACTGTGTAAGTAAATCATTTAACCATGACTTGTTGGTGGATCAATAACAATATATTGGATGTCGTGGATAGGGGAGCCACAAGAAAGGTGCGTTGGCATTGCTATAGCTGGCACAACAAAATATGTCCACCATGACGATAACCCTACAGCGTGCCCTCGGAAGCAACATGCGTTCTGTCGCCGACGCAGCAGAATCAGACCGGCTCGGAAAGGGTCAGCGACTAAATAGAGAAAATGGCGCCCGATCAATAAATGCGGCATCCCAGGAGCTGCACAACAAATTACCACTCCAAAAGATGCGGGTGCTTGCAACAATTGCCCTGTGGACTGCGACAGCCCTCGTGCTGGGCCTGCTTGTCGGGGCACACGCAACGCAAGTAATGCACAAATTTGAATATCGTGAGCCCGACGGTCAGCAGCGGCTCGATGTGCCGGGATACACTAATCGCGTTTTATTTTCGTTCCAGCTGGAAGATCCGACAACTTCAGTAGCGGGAACAACACACGCAGTGGATAAACTGTACTACGGTTTTATTTACTCAGTCGTGCTGGTTCTGTCAGAATCTGCATCTTCAAGAAAAAATCGTCGTCAATACGAACTCGTGCTTCGAGTTTGTGTTAGTGCGTTTGTCATAGTGAATAATCTTGTATAACAATAACCTTAACCGCAACAAAATTCATCATGATCAAGATGAAGTAGAAGTACAAGTATTACTATTACAACAATTTATTTTCACAGAACGTTGCTTGCGCCACCGGGATTCATTTTCAACAAAACGTGCACGAGGGACTTCACGTTTCAGCACCACTTGATTTTCGACACGGGTATGGCGCCCGCACCTGTGACGAATTTTGCAGAGCTTATCCCATCGACTACCGGCAACACGTCTTGCGTCGGAAGCGTTGATCCCGACACGGGTCGCGGGCGACTCGAACTCGAACTCGTGACGACGTCACTAGTGGCGGAGAATATCTATCCCTTCGCAATACGGATGACAAACCCACTCGAGGATCCGCTTGTGAATGCGTCTGCAGTGGGCCAATCTCCCGAAGAAATCAATGCTTTCACGCTCCTGCTGAACGGGTGGAACGCAACACTACCCGCTTTTCCGCTGTCGCGATTCAAAGACGTCAAGGTGCGGCTTAGCCAGCGCAATCGATCCCCGACTTGCCTCAACCCAACCGTCGCGTGTCCGGTCCACAACATCAACTCGGTAATAAGATTCGATGTGATGTTGATAATCATAATTTGGTCATGATTCTCATTCTGATTCTCTATGAATTGCAACCTTCCATACATCAGTATCGCATCGCGATCGACTGCTTGTACAGTGGCTGCGTCGAGGAGTCACAAGTAGCGTTACAATTCAAGGCGTTTAAGGCGGTCGGGGTCGGTGGGCGCCTAGAAGTCCATTTGCCGCTGTATTACGCGATGTCGCCGCATACCAGTTGCGAGGCGTGGCGTCGGCCGCTCGCATCCGTGGTGTGGACACCCTGGCTACCGCGGGACATGCGCTGTCGTGTGGCAGCCGATTTACAGTCCATCACGATGGATTTCGTGGACAAAACGCAGTTGTACTTGCAGCCCGATTTCTACGAGTATCGGGTGGAGTTCACAGTGCTGCTGCCGAACGGACTTGCGCACTTGGAACAGGACGTTTCAAAGTACTTTTTCTGGATTTTCGGCTATGATCCAGGAGAGGCTTTTGAGCTCAATAAGGTGGACCCTGCAACATTCGGCGTCGTTGAAGTTGAGCGGTCCGCACTGGGGATGGCTTTGCAGGGAAGTTCGGCAGAGGAAGTACTTGCGCAAAGTCTAGGATCGGTGACAACCACGACAACGCTGGCAGTCCAGTCGCAGGCATTTCTGTACTCGGGAGGGTCTGCTTTCAAGACGTTGAGCAACTCGTTGTATTCGCGCCGCCCACTACCCGCAGATCCCTATCCCAGCCAAGCTGTGCGCATTCAGTCCCTAACGTTGCACTCTTCGTCCGACCTGTTTGAGGTTGCAGCGCGCTCGCCCTTCGAGCGTCAGAGTCGCGCTATTTTGGGAGGCGAGATTATCGAGCTTTACTTCTACATTCGCTTTCGCTTCCAGGTGTACCCAGGTACGCGCGTTCACCTCACGGGACCGCTTGGCTACGATTTCTCCACTTTCTGTACTACAGTAGTGGAAATGGAGTTGATCCTGAATTTGCTGCAAGTGAAAACGGTTACGCCGGGGCAGCTGGACGGATGGGAGTGCGCGAGTAGCGCCACGGAAATGGTGCTGACTCGCATTGGTTACGTTGAGTACATGGGTCAGACGCCGCTCTCTCTCAGAGTGATGGCTCGCAATCCAATGACCGTAGAGGCCTGGAACAAGCTCGATAACTTCTGGGAGATCATGGTTCTTGGTACCAGTGAAACTAGGGCATTCATCATTATGATTATATCAAATACTAGCATGCGCTATGTATACACATCAAACGTCATTATTTACTTACCTACCTATTTGAAGCCTTATTTTTTGATGAATAATTTTTCTTGTTGAAATGTCCATCGCCTCGGTGAAGTTATTTTTTGGTTGTATTTTCATCTGCTATATATTGCAGCCGCACGACTTTGTTTCTTTCACATTTACAGGCACTTCGACGACCACAACAACCACTGCTGCCCCGCGAGATTGTCGCGGAGTGTGGTCGGCTTACGATGCGTGCAATCCGTTGACAGGTTACCAGCAGCGAAATTACACCATAGTCGAACCAGCTGAGGATGGCGGCCTTGACTGCCCGCGGGCGCACGGAGAGATTGACACTCTACCCTGTGCTTCTAGAAGCGATGCCAATTGTACCGCCGCATTCGGGCCCTTCGATACGTGCCAGAACGGACGGAAAACTAGCCGCTACGGCGTTGTCTACGACGCTGGATTGAACAACTCCAATGTCGTGAACGGATGCCCGCATCCCGACGACACCCCAGTCACGCACAGCTGTGGTCAGAATTGCGTGGCCGGGTGGACGGCGTTCGGCAGCTGCACCCAGAACCAGAACGCACTCTGTTTCTTCGGGTACTTGCTCGACCTTGCCACAGCTACCGTGCCGCAGGACTATGCGGTGATTGACGCAGGATATTACCACGATTTACTCTACGGTGAACGCAACTACCCGGAAACCTTTTTCCGCAGGACGGATCTCACGTCAGACGAGGGTAACATGACCGGCCAGGTTGGCTACAGCCTAAACTCGTGTCCCGCAACAAGCACAGCTGCGAAATCACTTGTCAATGCTGGACAGACGGGCGCTATTGGAAACATTACACTCGCGGCGGAAGAGTACAGGTAAAAACGAGGCTTCTTGTTCTTGTACAGGTTTGGTAAATAAAAGATTGTTTTACTTTTACGACTTTGAAGAAGAAGTAAGACGTGGTTTGTTTTTGTATCATGTGTATGATCAGGCTGCGTCTGTATCCGTATTAAGCACAAAAACAGTTTCTGGGACCACCACTACAAAACGTCTACGTATTTCATGATGTAGAAGTTGGAGAAAATAAACTCTGACTATGTTGCTACAACGGAATGGTACAAATAAGGTATTTTCGCGTGAAGACGCTGCCCGGTATCGGAGGTAAAGCGTGCCCATTTGCAACGGATCAGATCCAAACTCGACCGTGTGCTGTGTACTACTCGTCACCGTCGTCCACGACTACCTCCACCACGACAACGATGTGTCCGTGTTCGGATTGGGTCTGCGGAAATGCCACTGCGCTGGTTTGCACTGAGCAGTTCGAGACATACACGAATCACTGTGTCGCTCTTCGTGCGGGAAAGTCGCTGATCTATCCAGGCGCGTGCGGTCTCAGAGGGAACGAGATTCTGGAAGCGAAGTCGTATCTTTCGTACAAGATTGTGCCGCAGTTTCAGAACCCGGTGGTGCGGTTGACGGGGCTGAAGCGCGGAGCGGGTGTGAAAACGAAACTCGAATTTGAGTTCTATGCGCTGTCGTCGGCCAACACGCTCTACCTGTTTTCGGAGCCACGATTGGACTTGGACCAAATCTCGTTTGCGGAAGTCGAAACCGTGGACCCGAAGACGGGCCAACGGCGGCTCGAAGTACGGCAGCCCTTCGGATACGACCCAGAGCTCACGCACCCGCTGAATCCGCTGGTGGTCGGCATCATGAGCGTGAACGCGATCACGATCCCAGGAAACTATTCGCAGACCTTTTTCCGCTTGGTCGACCTCATTTTTCCAGTCGGCACGCAGCAGGTACGGTATACGATTCGCAGTTTCACGGACAAAACGCTCCGCGACGAGATGTTTTTTGAGGGTTTCGAGTTGCCGGGTGGCATCACCCTGCATGATATCAATGTGCGAGGGAGTTGGTTCCAAAAGGCCCCGGCAGCGCAGAAGAGTCAGTACATGCTCCCACGAGCCAACGTCCATCCAGGTCGCATCAAGGTCACCTTCTCTGTGGCGAATGGGCTCACACGTTTCCTCGAGATCCGCTCAGGAACGAGTTTGCAGTTTTCGCCCGTTGATGTATGTCTTTACGAACAAGCTACTGGCGTCCTTCTGCCGCTGCGCGCGGTAAAGGTTTACCAATCCCCTAAAATAGACGGGACTCCAGGTATGGATGATATTTTGCATCTGGAGTTGGGCACACGTGGGGACGAGAGTGAACATGAGAATGCGGTCTTCGGGACAACGGGCTCGCTCATCTTTGATAGCTCCCTCGAGGGTGACGTGGCACTCGCAATGAAACAAGCCACAGGAACGAACGCCAATGGAGCTCTCGTTCTTAGCGCCGGCGGCGTTGCGTCGGCGTCTTCTACAGACTCTTCTTCGGACACGAATACGCTGAGCGGTAGCGAAACAGCTGAGAGCTCAGCGGACGCAGCCTTATCATCGCTGACGAGCAGCACGAGCACGTCAACGATTTTTCCACCTGTAACGCCTGTACTTTCGCTAAACCAGTCGTTGGAGCTGAGCCGAAACCGTATGGCTTTCCCCATCTTGCGGGGTGACCCGAGCCAGGCCTTCACGGAGATTCGCATTCCCATTTCGGAGGCGTTACCGGATGCTATCCCATTGCCAGAGACTGTGAAGCCAGTGATCGTTGATCGACGAGAACTTGATGAGGCAGGTACAAATGCTGCTAGCAGCTCTAGCAAAAAGAACGTGGTAGAAGAAGACACACTGTCACTGGCTGCAATTACCGAGGGGGGTCGGAGGCTGCATTCGCACACGCCAGCTGGATTGCGGCGAATCGTGATGAAGATGGAATTTGACATGATTTTTCAGGAGTACACAGAGGTGTACACAAACTGGCTTCGCCCGTCGACGCTTGTGATGGATACGACGGCACCGCCGACAGATGCCGGATCCTCTGGAGGGGCGGCAGTGGCCACTTCCACCACGACAACTACAACGACGACCACTACGTTTGTAGCGGGGACTATTTCGCGTGTAGCCTACGGATACGACGCGTTCAACACGGTGGTGCAGGATGCTATCGCGCGTACCCTCTTCTGCGACAACGGCGATTACCACTTGTTTGGCAGCTACACGAAGTACTGGGATACCGCGGATCTGGCTCCACAGTGCGCGAACAAACCGCAGTTTGTTTGGCAACAGCCGCGCATCCAGGTGTTGGACATGCGTCCTGGCTTCTACGACGATTTTGGACATCCGTTAGCCGTAACCTACGATTTTCTCGAGAATGTGCGTGCGGGTGGGCAGTGGGAGCCGGATCTTCTTGGCGGGGACACGGGGAATCCTTGGAAGCCCGGACTGCAAGGGCCCGAAGAATGCAAAGGCAAATGTAGTGAGTTTCGCAATTGCACACTTTTTCAGTACTCCAAAGTAGACAAAACTTGTCACTGGCGCTTCACCGATTCTCCTTGGGAACCCACGCCGCGCTTCAGCAACGACATCAACAGCTTCGCACAACGCGGAATCACCGTCTTTCTCGAGATCAAGAAAAATGTTTCTTCGCAGGAACAATCAGCTCCGGCCTTGTTTGCGGCACTGCGGGAACGCCTCATAAATCCGCGCTCAAATTTTCTGCACGATCCAGATTTTTACCCGTTTACGCAGCGAGTCACAGGGCTGCACTCTGTGGCCGATGACGGCACTATCGTGACGCCAGAGGTGGACACAACGACCACCACAACCACCACACCGGTGATCATCTCGACTACAACCACCACAACTACCTGTCCGTTTGCCGACCCTAATGACACAAACAGTTCGCGCATCTGCCCGATGGACGAAATGGGCATGCTGAATAGTACGGTGGACGATGGAACAAGTTTTCAGGAGTTAGCGAACTTTACCATGCCATGGTGGGTGAACAAAACGGCCCACTACCTTGTGTATCGCCAAGACCGTGTGTGTCCGAGCAGGGTAGAAAGATGGGGTGGCGGAAACTACAGTTTCTACAGCGATTTGAGCAGTTACGGCAATTCATTGCATATTCGCACGCCCCAAGGCATCCTCGACCACAAGTGGGTAAACATGACCTACAAGGAAGCCGGACCTTTCACGTTGGAACCTCGCACCCAGTATGTCGCAGACTTTTTCGTCCGCACGCCCTCGACCACAGAGCCGACCGAGCCGCAAGCGCAATCCACTTGGGCTTTGGATACCTGGATCGATCCATCATTCTCGCCTACCGATCCTCAAAACACGGCGACCGGCGCTTTGCCGATCAACACCAACGATTTCTTGGACGTTGGACCTGGCGCGTTGGGCGATTTGGACGGACCGGGCGAGCTCTCTAAGGCCGTGACGTCGCACAACCCTGCAAGCGCGCTGCTGACCATTGACTTGACGCTTCGCACTAGCAAGGGCGGGAAGAAGTTCATTCTTTATGCTGCGGAAAACTTCACGTTTTCGCAAGTGCAACCAGCGCTCTGGACGATACCGCAGTTCGACGAAGAGACGGGCGAAGAACTGCCACGGCAGTCTTTGCTGACCAAATACCTAGGTTTCGCGCGGATGAGCTGGGTCTATGTGCGCCAGAACGCCGCGATCCGCGCCACCGATGAAGTGACCTACTACAACAATTTCGAGGTTGACACGCGGCTCCAGCAGCGCGACATGCGCTTTCGAGAGCGCGACACAATCGAGATAAAATGTCCGCCGATCACGCTGCAACCCGAACCCGGGATATTTACGACGACGGACGACTGCAAGGAGAGCGACCCCATGCCAATACGCGTCAACATTACGAGTCCGCGGACGCTTACTGCAGTCTCAACGTTCTTCTTCGAAAGCTACGACGAAAACGACGTTTTGCTAGGATACGGCGAAGTCGAAGGTACTTGCAAAACAAGTAGCTGTATGAATCTAGTTGATGAGTAGGTTCCGTTTCATCCTACAACGTGACTTCTTAGTTGTAAGCGACAAGTAGCACTAGCACCAGGCGCAAGCTCAGGGATACATCTAGACCATGGCATCTGCGTTGTCTTGTTGTTCCATAGGTGACACTTGAGACTGGCTTCGATGTAATTTCCAAATCGATCCATGTGATGATCATGCAGGTTTCCGATTGTCCTCGCTTCAAGCGCAGGTGACATGGTCAAAGATGGCACAGGTGTATCAGACAGTCGTCGGCCTGACAGTGACGACGCGTGTGGTTGTCCCGATGCTGACGAAGCTGCGACTGAAGGCTCCACATGGAATTTACCTTTCGTGTTACAACCTCGATACCTTCTGGAGGCCGATCCGCAAGTGCCAGAGTGCGGATGCCTGGCGGCACTTCTACGTGATCCTGAATCAGACTATTCCAGCTGGGGAGAAGATTCAGCTGGCGTCGGCCATTATGGGCCTCTCCCCGATCCACTTTGACATGACGGATCGCACTTTTGACCTATACCTGGAAGAGCAGCTGCTTGGGGCCAACATCGACGTGAAGCATGACTTCTACGAGACAGACGGGTTCCAGGTCGTCGAGAGTCTGTACGTGGAGCGGCCGTTTCCACCGGGGCTGCACGCGCATGGCAACGAGATGACGTTGTACCTCAACTTTGCGCGACAGTTAGGACCGTCCCTGGTGAACATAACGATGACTTTCCCGCCCTTCATGTTTCCTCCACCGTTGGGCGCAGCCGAGGAGGCAGAGTATCTGCTTCTGAACGGCGACCAAGCAGAGGGCGCTAGCACGACTACGACAACTACCACGAAGCAAGCAACTAGTGGCGAAGGGACGAGTAGCACGAATGCCACGGCCTCAGGGTTGAATAACGGCACCGGCACAAGCTCCCTAACAACAGAGGCCCCTGGCACGACAGCGGAACCAGCATCTGGCGCGGCTTTGACTGGAGAAGGTTCAAGCGGAGCAGCAGCGGCAGGAGAAACAGAGAGCAGCGGCAGCGAAGCAAACACAGGAGAAGGAACAGGCGAAGTAGGCGGAAATGGCGTCACTTCTGCGGAATCCACCACTGCTACTTCGACAACGACCTTCAATGTTTACAACTACGACGCCGCAAATCCTATTGTGTTCTACGAAAACGAGCCGCTTCCCGTCAAGTCTGTACACACGATGAATACAGCTACCGAAAAGACTGTGACGTTGATAGTGAACGACATTGTACCGCAGGGACGATATGGCATTAGGGTTACCCTACGAGGAAACTACTTCGAAAGGGCCAAAAACCCGGGGTTTAACCGACTGGATAAGGCCATTTATCTGCGCATGCACTTCAACAACTCGGAATTCACAACGTTTTTCTATGGGGGTGCAGAAAAATTAGAGGATTTCGAACTGGATCCGCAATACTACACCCTGAAAGACCCCCGCCCCTCGTTTAGTAGCGGATGGCGCCGGCGGCATTGCTCCTTTCTCGGATTGTTACTCATCGTTGGGGCTTACGCCATCATGTCGGGTTTTGCCGAGCATTTCATTTCAGCTTCTCGTCGCGGAAGCTACAGCCAGCCTTTAAGAAGAGGTACGGCAATCAACGCGATCACAAAGACCACATCATCATCAATAGCACGAAGCTTTTCTGAACTATTTTTCGCAGGGTTGAAACTCGGTTCTCGGGCTCCTCTCTTGGCGTCGCGTACTGGCGTCGAAACTTCTACAACGGATCATAGTAGCTCAAGTAAAAACGTCGGGATGGAGCAGACACCGGCAACGAGCACTAATGGGTGCAAAAGTGAAGATCAGGATCAACATCAACACACTGATCACGATACGAAGGAAAACCAGCAGGTTGTCGAAGAACAAGATGGAGCGGTAAAAGAGCCACTACAAACTGCGTTTTCCGGCGAGAACATGGATCCGTTAGTTGCCCGGAGCTCTTCATCTTCAACATCTTCATCTACATCCTCAGCACCACTGCAGACGTATTCGCAAATCTCCGCCCTTCCAGATCTCGCGCATGCACTCTTCACGCGATGGCGGCAGGAGGACAGGCAAAGTGCTGCCACGAAGATAAAGAAGCTCGCAACTCTTCTAGAACTACTTGCTACTTCAGCACTCCTGGAGAGAAGAGCAATCAAGAGGAGAGGGCTGAGTTGTAGATACAGCATTGCCGAGACGAGCAGGAGCAGAGGAAGGATACGTTCATTAGTCACGAACCTGCCACTGCCAGTGCCAGCACTCGCCAGTAGTGAAAGAGGGATCGGACTTTTAGACGGCCTTTTTTTCATTTTCGGCATAGGTTTTTCAAGGGAAAACGATCACGATCACCATCACGTGGAGCAAAACTATATTAATCTTCGGAGCTGCTGTCCATGTCCAATATTGCAAGAAATGGCGGGTTCTTTGCCAGGACTTCATTTATGCCGACTGTGGATGGATAAGGGATGAATCTCATTGCATTACTTCATCCCGCCTCTCTTTCAGATAGAAGATTGCTTGTGTGTTTGTACCCAGCCACTTCTGTTCTTAAATAATATTCCCATTCCCTCTCCGTCTCCCTGAGGAGCCTTACCCTTTCATCTCCCATTCCATTCTTCATGCATGCTGGCTCCTCGCCTTACGATTGACTTTCTTGATGTTGCAACATCGACATCCCCTTCCCATTGTGCGCGGGCGTATCCCGACCTCCCAGATAATTCTACTGGTGTGCTTTATGATTTTGAGCAAGGCAGTGGTCGCAACTACTAATGCCTTTAATACGCGAGATTGGTGGGCGGGATTGGAAGAACCGTAGAAGTTGTTCTCGAATGTCTCATCTTCAATATGGGACCCAGCAGCTTTCTGATCTTCTCAAGGCAGATGACTTGTTTAACAATAGAAAAAGCATCCAAGAAGAACAAGTTGTAACACATTAAGAACAGGAGCGTGCATTCAGTCTCAGGTGGATCACTCGTATAGAGATTCTACTCGAAGCTGAAAAAAGTAGAGCAGGGTGACTATTTCCACCGAGAGTTTGATCGAGTTGGACGAAGCGAAACACGGCTTGATGTTGTAACTGATACGAAGGAGAGCACATGCATAGTTAACATTCACTTCTTGTTTCACAGCAGGAGCCACTGCCTCACTCTCATGCTCGCGGTGATTTTAGTACCCCGCATTTTTTCATCATGACATTGGTACAACTTCAACTTCTACTCCCTCATTCTTGCCAGGCCTTCTAGGTGTAGCTCTACTGGTGCTGTTGCCTTTTGATATGTTGTGGCAGCATACTTCTGTTTCGTTTTTTCCTGTCGTAATATCTTGGAGAAATAGGAACGAAAATGAACATTCCACTCGCAACAAGTGATCCCCACGTGCCGGTCTATTGCGGGTCCGATCTGCTTCGCCGTTTCATATCTTGGTGGGCCATCCTTGTGTTTCATCCGCTCTACTGGGTCATTTACGCTATCGCTTTCACGCAGTATCTCTTGTTCTTTTCTCCTACGTGGTACGCGCGTGCCGGAACTCTGATATATCTTGGGTACATATTTTTTGATCGCCGGCGCGCAGATGGAAAGGGTTTCCCTGACTGGATCTCGCGCCACACAATACTGCGGAACAAGCGCAGTTTCGTGTGGCGGATCTGTTGCAGCTACTACCCGTTTAAACTCTGCAAGACGGCAGAAATAGATTTATGTGTCATCGAAATCGAAGTAAACAGGTCTTTGATCGGAAGTGGAAGAATAAACACGTCCAATAGCCGCGTCGGCTTTTGAATCCAAGCCAAGCCAAGCCAATCTTCGTTCCCCGAATCCAAGCCACGTAAATAAATGTTTGGTGGACTTGTAGACAAGTAGGCAACAAAAATATTAAAAAAACTGCTAATCTGCCATTCTGTTGACAGAAGACGTAGGATATAGGCGCAGCTTTAGAAAATATTTAGTAGACGACGTAAGTACTCAAATCATTAGTTTCAGTGCGCGTGCAGCCTGTCGTTCTCGCGGTGGCCTTCTGCTCATCTAAATAAAGGAGGTGCAAGGCTTCTCTTCGTAACGCATCCGCATGGAATCTTTGGCGTCGCCACACAAGGTCACCTCGGAACTTTCGGAAGTGGTTTCGATCGTTTGTATGGCGAGCAACTCGGTGGACGTCTACGGCTGATCGCACTGGAGGCATTGTTGTTGATTCCGTTTTTTAGGGAAGTGATGTTTGCATGCGGCGTTCACAGTGCTAGTCGGCAAAGTTTTGCAGCTATATTCGCGCAGGGCAACATCCCTGTACTCAATGTTGGCGGAGCAGCTGAGAGCCTCATATATCAAAAAAGCGATGAGGTGGTCGAGAAAGACGATTATAGCAAAAGCAAGAACAAAGTAGCAGGAGATGAAGCTGAAGCTTATTCTCCTGTCGAAGTCATGAAGCTGGTTGTGAAGAACAGAAAGGGTTTCATCAAAGTAGCTATGCAGGAAGGGGCAGCTCTGGTCCCCTGTATTGCATTCGATGAAAACAAAGCGTATGCAGTGTATGCGCCGGCATCTGGTGGAATGATCGAACGAATCCAACGAACCTTCAAAAAGAAAATGAAATTTACGTTTCCTCTCTTCTATGGGAATATCGGACCATTTCACCCGTTGCGCCAAAAGCAGAGCCTCTACGTTGGCGCTGTGTTGCCAGTGACACCTCCAGTTGTTGGACAAGAACGACCCAGTGCTAGTGGTGGAGATGAAGCACGACCTTCATCAGCAGGGCCGCAAAGATGGACGAAAATTGCGAATCCAACACAGGCTGAAATCGATGCGAAGCATGCTGAGTATCTTGCAGCTCTGCAAAAACTCTTCGACGACTACAAGGACCATGCAGGACACCCTAACATGGTCTTGCAAATAACGGATGAGTACGGAAAAGGATAACTACTAAGTCCAGTTGTGGAGGACCAAAGGCCATAAGTAAGAAACGCATTTTCTAGTTCTTCGTCTCAAACTTCTACTTCTTGAACAGGATATTATTCAATTAAGTATCTTGAACTCCGCGGGAACCAACGTTCTTTGCGTGGAAATATGGTGATCATTCAGTACAACTAAACACGACAAGACTGAGTCAATTGTTGGTGTAAATCTTGATGCCATTCTTCGTTCCTTCTGCTGTGCGCGACAACATGAAAAACTCACAAGATGTGTTGTGAAGATTTCCAACAATATGTTGCAGTTTTTACCATGCATGATGGACGGGTGAGCCCGTGTACGGTCTTCCGCAAGATGATGGTGCCATAGACTAAAAAGTACCTGTCGTTGTCACTTCACTCCTGAATCATGCCGGAGGCTGTAAGTCTAACAATAAACAGAAAGTGATAAAAGATAGGAGGTGTTCGACGCTGATCCTTGCCTCGGCCGATTGTCTTGAGAGGTTCTTGATGTTGTTCCCTGAATTTCATCCGTGCAGGCTTCTTCGACAGTTTATTTTGAATCAACAATAGTACATAGAGATAGAACTAGAAGTAGTAGCAGACCTTTCCAAATAAGCGAGGATTGATGATCTATCCTATTCCTGTACTTCCTGAAAGAATGAAAATAGAAACAAGATGATGAACCGAGCGTCGATGTTGTTTGAGGCTGCAGCCTGCCTCTCCGTCGCTGTCTTCCTTAGCTTCGGCTATCTAGAGGTGAAAGCAGTAAAGGTCATTGCAGTTTCGCGCCTTGCACTTGACGAGTGTGCGATCACTGCCGGAAATGAGCAGCAGGAAGCAACACTAGGTGACATATCTTCGTCAACATCACGCACCGCGAGAGGGAGTGCGACGGAGGTCGAGATGGCACAGGCCCATATAAAATTTCAGGAGTTTGAAAGACTATTCGGAGAATACTTCGCTGAAGAATCTGGGATATTTTCGAAGCTGCTCAACCAAGAAGTCGTTGACCTTAGTGATGGAAACGAAAATGCGTGTGCCGAGAAAGGAACACGCAACAAGAAGGCGCTTCTCCGTAGTCGAGTCGAGTCGCTGCAAAAGAAGATGAGGGCTTGGCTGATGCTGGATCCATCGAATCTTGCAAGTACACAGAAGCGCTTTCTTGAGTTTCTCGAGGACTACGCGCAGATTGTCAGCGAAGTGGACTCATTAAGAGATGAGCTTAATAAAGAAGAAGACGCCGCCGGTGCAGCTGATGGCGGTCTTCATAAGCATATGCTTAGCCGGGAGGAAGATGAGGAAGCGGCGATCACAGTCCACGGGAATCTCCGACAGGACGAGAAGAAACCCTTTACTCCTGGTCATAGTCTGGCGAAAAGTATTTCTTGGGCGGGCAAAATCGGAAAGCAACTACGAAATGTAGGCACGCCTACTGCAAGCAAGAGAGATTCCGG
Organism: Amoebophrya sp. A25; assembly: GCA_905178165.1. Lineage (NCBI taxonomy): Eukaryota > Dinophyceae > Syndiniales > Amoebophryaceae > Amoebophrya > Amoebophrya sp. A25. The sequence goes on along the minus strand of CAJINU010000002.1, from coordinate 2,390,932 downwards.
GTCTCGCAGTGACGGTGACAACATTCTTGACCGGGAGATTCACGACGGCTTTGAGTCGGAAATGTCCAGTAACATATAAAAATAACAGGAGGCGATGAATATGATAGATAGGTTTTGAGGACTCGAGCTTCATCAGATAGTACAGATGTTGAAGAATTTTCCTACAAGTTTGAGGACGCATCAGGGAGCGCATTTGTTTTCTTCGCTCTTTGATCTTGTTCGTGACTTTGGTGTGGTTGTGATATGTGGATGCTGATATCATGTTGGCGACGTTGATTTTGACCTTTATATTCCAGGACTCAAGGTTGCCAGTAGAGGGAATTTTTAGAAGGTTATAACGACCTTCATCATGGAGGATAGAGCGGGAGCAAGTCCTCACAAGTCAACGGGTTACTACAAGTATCTCTCAGGAGAACTTACGATCATGTACTTATTCATTGTCGCTTGTCTGCGAAAAGCTGAGCTCTTAGTACGTGCTTCAGAACCGCTTTGTAGTAGGAAAGCAAAATGGCCCCATGCCACCTGAGTCTGCGTCGTGAATGCGCTCGTAGGACTGATGAGATCTTCATGTGTTATTGTGTTCTATTGATCCCCGGTGTAAAGACTGATGCTGGACGGCAACGTGGATTCACCAATGCAGCTACGCGGGCGGCCTTGTCAGATCATCATGTTAGTACGCGATCATCGTTTTTCAGATGAACATGATCTTAGCGTTCGTTGTGGCAGCGAAATATTTCAGGCTCTCTCGTCTGTGCTTCACAGAATGTTCATTTTTCTAATCAGCGGCCGCGAATTTCATTTCAAATTGTCGAGATGAAAGCGAACGCTCCAAAATAACTATGTGCTTACATACTTCTTATAACCTCTTCCCTTCCGGCGCTTCCGCTTCCCGCATTGCCATCGCGCCAAGCGCTGTCCCTCAAGACATGATATTACCATTAAAGAAGCAACGTATTAGTTTGCGCAAGCATCACTCTTCCTTCGTTGTAGTTTCGTTTCAGATGACAGTGATAGATATACTCATATTAGATGGGCATCGGTCTTGATGATTGATGAATAAATATCACGACAACTTACTTTGATGAGCTACAACGCGGAGCAGGAAGATCTACTTGATGTACTTGTTACGTTTATTTCAGTACTGCGAGCACAGCAAGAATCATAGATACTCACTCAACTAGACATAGTTCTTGCTCTTGGTTTTTACTTTCATTCTCATTCATCCAGAGGTTACTACTGCTACCAGAATCACTGCTACCAGAATCAGAACAACTACAAAGATTCTCATTCATACAGAAGTTACCACAGCTACCAGAACAACTACTACTACAACTACAAAAGCACAACTTGTAACATCAAGAGCTAGTGGTAGTGGTAACGGCGGAGGATTATCACGAAACACGATGCTGCGTGTAAAGATAACGCCGAATTTTCGGCACGAGTATATCTTTGACCTTCCAGTGTATTTTGGAGACGAGGTCTTGGATTTGAAGTTTCCAGACCGTGAAATCCGCAAAGTCAAGGAGTTTCTGCTCCACGTTGTCTCCCCCAAACTGGAGACCCCGATTTGCTGTTTGCAATTGGTGCCCATCGTGAATGTTGGAAGTGGAACTACAAGCACAACTGCGGCTATTAAGACTGAATAGACTTGGAGGCTGTTCTTGCTCAAGATGAACAAGTCGCGTTCTCCTGCATTTGTCTATCTAAGCAATGAGCACCTCATGAAGAGTTTCATTACTTCGTTCTCCAGACGCAGTGACGATGGTCCTTGCTTAGAGGTAGAAGCTACATTAGTGAGCAAGAACTCTGACGCCTCTAATTCTGGAGGAAGATCATCTGGCGCGCGCGCGTGTGTGGGCGGAAGCAGCCTTTTGCCTAGTGCCTCGGGGGGAGCTGCCGCTACAACGACAATTGGCGGACAGCGATTCGGTCTCTTTGGGTCTTCGACGCGGACTCCGATACATCTTGTTCAACATCATGCTAATGGAAAGCACAGCCAGCAACATCAACTTCCATCTGCAGGCGCAGCTGCTGGGATTCGAAGGCGACCACGCGCATTTCCTGGCGATCGGAGACTAGATGAGATCGGTCGCGAGGCCGACGCAGTTGAGGTGGTTCGTGAGGATCGAGAATTCACGGTGGAGTTTCTGTCACGCATGCGCTTGCATCGGAGATATGGCGGTGTTCCGATCTTCACGAGAGACAACAAGGTGACCACTTCGACCTGGGCAAGTGTTTTTTCGACACTTCTGTGTTGGGGCGACGGTGGATTGACGACTGCTGCAACAACAAGTGGAGGTGCAAGTAATACGGGTGGTGGAGTACAATCATCTTCAGGCACCGCAGGAGGATGCGTGATGGGATGTCCAGCAGACTATGCTGGCACTGGCGGTCACGGAGGAAGCAGTACTGCAGTTGCAGGGAATCTGACGAATGGCAAGATTGACAAGGCGTCAATTTTCACGTTCTTCGATGAAAGTGCGGAGTGGCGGCAACGGGTCCTGTTCTTGCTCATGCATTTCTCGGTGGAGACCGTCAGACAACGCGATGCGGATGGTTTCAACCTCTTGCAGTTTTTTCTCAATCGACTTCCAGGACGCACAAGTCTTGCTTGCGTAGAAGCTTTTTATGACGCGAAAATCTGTTATCATTCTCAAAACCCGAATTCAAAAATTTTGAAAGTGAGGGGCGATCGGATACGCCGAGCCCTATGACCGCCTTCCAGTGGCCTTCCTCGACCTCGACTCCGTGAACGAGTCGCCGCTCCAACCTGAGAGGCCCGAGCCTCAAGCCTGAACAGAGAGAGAGGCCACGGCAACCTGGAGCGTCATCTTATGCGGGTTCGGCTCCTAGGGAAAGACTTGGCAACCTGTCCCACCGGTACGCTGAGAGGCCGCCTCAGTCCGGGTTCGGAAAAACTGTTGTTATGGGCCTCGGACACCTATGAGAAGGGTTTTCCCGAGCTACCTGGGAAGGCCTTTGCCCCTTTGAGTTCTGCCTTCTTCGGTATCTCGGGAAAACTGTTATCATAGCATTCACGAGACCCCCCAGCGAAGAGGTTCTCGAGACCCATGAGAACAGTTTTCCCAAGACCCGAAAAGAGGCGACGCTTGAGCGCGCAACGAGGCACGGGCGACGCTGCTTACACTAGCGGCCGAGTCTGCATACTCTGGCGCTCCAGGTCACCGCGGCCCCTGCTGGGCTTCGGGTCTGACGTCCTGGCGCCCCATTCTGATGGGGACATCGTTCACACCTTTGAACGCCATCACCCGCCTTGTCCCCATGTTCAAATATTGCCCACGCGCTGCGCCCCGTCAGAATCAGAAAAAAAATTTTCGGGAAATTGATAATGAGAATAGATTTGCGCTTCATGCTTTTCTGTGGCTTGATATTAGCACTGGCGCCGACGACGAGCATGGTCATGAAGGTTCCGGAGCAGGAGGTGTCTGGGAGCCAGGCGAGATTCCGTACGAAAAAATCCTGTACACAGCTTGCGCATTGGGTCACATGCCCCTAGTGCAGTTGCTGTTTGAGCGGCGTAGTAAGGCTTTTCTGCAAGCAGCGCAGTTCGAGAACGGATTTGTGATTTCTGCGGCCAACGGCCAGACCGAAGTACTGCAGTTGCTGCTCGACCTGGAGTTGGATGACGTGGAGCAGGAGCGAAATCAAACATTACACCAACAAGGTCACTCTGATTCACCAGAAAATGCAACGAAAGCAAAATTGAGTACAGCAAGCCAACAAGAACCCGACGCCGCTGTTGAAAAGCAAGGTGAAGGTCTGCTTCTCAATCCGAATGGTGTTTGCACGGCGCGAGATTCTCGGTATTGGGGTAAAACTGCGTTGTTCGCTGCGTGGGAGGCAGGTGAACTGGATGCATTGGCCCTCCTCATACAAATCGGGGATGTAGATGTGAATCGCGTGTGCCACATTAGGACCGGCGATGCCACGCCAGGATGTTGCACCGTCAGCGAGTGCGGCAACTCCTTACGTCCTTCAACAGTGCAGCTGACCGGACGAGAATCGATGGTTCCATCGCAACACGATGGTGGAATCTTGCGTAGCCCGCGTGGGCGTGATGGAGGTACTCCTGTGTCTCGAAGCGCGGCCAGTACTAACCCTGACGGCAGCGCGAAACGCAAGAAAGGCGAGGATCGAGCAGAAGCTGAGCGCAAAACATCAGATGGAGCTGTTGTAAATGGGAACGGGAAGTTAGAGGAACAAGAAGATCAAAGAGGTGGAGAAGAACGCACAGACTCAAAGAGCGATGAAGAGCCAGATCGTGTGGAGCTGAGTGCGAGTGACAAAGACCGAGACGGCAACGGCATGGACCGCGACAACCAAACGCTGAAACAAAACTTTCACCAGAATCAGGACAAAGAGCTGCAGGGAGAAGCTGCCAGAGGAGAGTCGCGCAGTGTCTTTGTAGCCGCTGCTGACGCTGGACAGATCGAGGTGTTGCAGTTTTTCTTGGCACGCGAGGATCTTGATGTAAATGCTGTGGATGATTGGTTTTACGGACAGACCGCACTGCACCGTGCTTGCGTAAATGGACATATGAACGTCGTGCAGCTGCTGTTAGATCAAAAGGGACTGGATGTAAATGCGCTATATGTTGAGCAGCAGGGTGAAGAGCAGCATGTTGATGAGTCATCCAAAATTGGTGTCGAAGAAGGAGCTCGCCAAGGTGCGCAATCGGATAAAGTTGACGAGGGTTGTTGCAAGGTGATCAGACAGCCTGAGCAAACTCCATTTTCGACAGCGACCGCGTGTGTTGAAGCCGAACAACCGCAAAGCGATCCCACCACGGCAACTACACCGACAAAGCCCCTCGCTAAGCTTGATAACGAAGATGAAGATCTTGATTTTACAGCCAGAACTAAAAAGCGGGAGGAAAGTAAGATTATCATCAAGAAGCAAGAAGCCGAAGGCCGACTATACGGACGCGACGTGAGCGAAATTTCCTTCACAGCGTTAGCGCTTGCGGTGAAAAATGAGGAAATCGAGATAGTCCGTGAAATCCTTTGCAACTCTGATGTTGCGCGAGAAGACCCCACTCACCCTTGCTCTCCGTGGGCGTTAGCGGGTAGCATTGAGATTGTCATCGAAGAAAACGAAGTGGTCGTCGACAACTGCAATGTTGTCAGGGAGCTTCTGGCTATGCGAGGCTTTGACCCTACGCAAACCGAGCGTTTACGCCAGATTCTGGGCACGCGAAACAATGCTGACGATGAACAGGATGGAACTGGCGAGGAGTCTCCGACAGGAGATACAACATCGCGGCATCATCGGCGCAACTACAGTATTAATGAACGTGGCGCTACTGCTAGTACACCTAAACAAGAATTAGAACTCCACCGAGTAAATCTGGACTTAATACAGCCATCCACTCGTCCTCCTGCTCCGGCTGTGGGGCATAATAGATCGACGCCGATGTCACTAAGAACTCCGAATCAAGCAAAAGGCACAGCTCCGACACCGGCAGCAGACCACCTAAATAGCCGTGCCGCTCCAGGTGCTGGGGGTGTGGTCAAGCCTTCATCAAATGACCTCGAGGCTACTGATCGTCCCAAACAAGTATCGTTTTCACCAAGAAGGGACTGGGACCACAAGACTGGTAAGGAACAAAATCGAGACTGCCGAGAAGAAGGAGGAGACCATTCATCTTCCAAGAAAACTACACCTCCTTCACCACACGACATAATGGCCGAGGTGCATCGTGAAATCATGGAAGATTTTTGCAGTCGAATCTCGAAACAACGGGCCTCTGTTGCTGTGAAAAAAGCGGAAGCAGATTTGCAAAATGCGACTACAGAAGTTGACCTTAGAGAGGCCAGTAGAACACCTGGAGGAGGAGAAGCAGCAAGTCCTTCTTTAAGAAAGTTTTGTCCTCCTATGATGCAGCACGTAGTGCAAAGCATCCGAAGTGTAGACGGAGTCAAAAGCAATAGTGATCCAGCTGTTGTAACAGGATCAGCAAAACAGCAGCACGATGACCGCGCCGGATTACAACATCAGGGGAGCGCCAACGGAAGCGGCAGCACGACTGAAGGTGCAGCATTTTGTCCTCAAATGACCTCACTGCCACAGCACTCCCACTTGAGTCCAGCACTGATTGTCGCTGGTGCGGATAAAACAAAGGAGCTTCGCGAACCGAGCACAAAAAGTTGCACCAATTCACCTTCCACGGATCACGAATTCAGCGTTAACACTCTACAAAACGGAGTACAGCCTTTGCTCGGTGGAGACGATGAAGATGCTGTCGTCCTCCAGCAAAATGGAAAAGAAGTGGAAGATCGTTCTGCACAGCCTAATGCTCTTACTCCTGAACAAGTCATAATTCCAAGTACAACTACTTTAACCACTAGTATCATGATGAAGTCATCATGTAACAACACCAACACTAGTCAAGGAGGACCGACACGCTCTCGAAGAATTGTGGTGACCCTGGAGAGTGAAGAATTGGTAACTACATCAGCTTCGGAGAATGGAGGGAAAGACCGAGTTCAAACCTCTCTTGTCTTGCACGCAAATTCAAGTATCCACGAGATTGCTGTGTTTTTACTAGCCGTGTTGGCTCACTTTTTTCGAATGTCTTTTGTCGTGGACGCTCACCAGCAAGATCGAGTTATGTCTTCGATGATGCGGCAGCACCACCAGGAGCAAGCTGCGACATCAAACGACGCGGTTCCGGATCCGAAAACCAACGAAGCAGGAGCCGAGCCGTCGAGATGAGCAAGTGACTTGAAGGTGGACAATATCAATATGAATATGCGACCTCCGTGACCGCGCATAGCTCCTGTCGTCCTCATTTACAAAGGGTCTTAGCTTAGCATAATTGGCGAGAAAGGTATTATTATAGATGACGGTCACAAAAATAGACGAGAAGAATATGCACGCACAATATCGTAATACCAATATGATAGAGGAAATGCAAGAACACTTTTTCCAATCTTCGACTTTCGCTCGTTTCAGCTATGAACGCATCTCAATATCAATGTCTAAATGTTGATCGCGTTCTAACCAAAGCTCCTGTAGCATGTATGGAGAAGTGTCATTCCCTTGTGTGCAAGACGCGAAGTGGGATTGTGCAAATGTATTAAAGAAGACCGATGGAATAAACACCGTACGGACAAGACGAGAAAGAATATGATGTTTTTGGAACAAGATTAGAAGATCCATTCTTGTGATTACTTATACTGACAATGCGAGCTAAAAAGAATTATACGTCTAATAATTTTCACTGCCACTAGAAGTATTTTTGAGATGACTAAGACAAACGAACTATAAGAATTGTCAACTTCGTCTTATAAAATTATTATATATATACTAGACTTCAGCGCCCGATGTCTCTCCCTCCACTAGAATCCTCCACCTCCTTCGAGCATTTCCTTCGCCAAGACGCGAAGTGGTCCGCGCCAGAAGAGTCGGAACGGAGGCGCCGCGGAATTTAACAGAGGAGGCCGCGCCTGTCTCTGAGGTTTTTGAGATGTCTCAGGGTTTGCCTGCTTTTGAATTCAGTGCAGGGCTTTGGATTGGGGGCCCTGGGTACGAAGCTTCGCGCGTAAGTCTTTGAGGTGGAGACTTGGGGCGAGATTGATGGAAGCTTTTGGCTTGCAGCTTGAAGCTCGCGGCCGCTTTCAGTGTGAAGATTTGAGCCTCAGCAAAGCCCGAGGCGTAATGCTTCGGGCTTGGCGCTTTGATTTTGAAGCTTTGGGCCTGCACGCTGAAGCTTTGGACTCGAGCGAAGTGCTTGGCTTGAAGGGTTTGGCCTGAGGTCTTGGGTCTGAAGTTTTGGACTTAAGATCCTGGGGCTGAATTGCTCAAATCCCAAAATTTTTAATTTTCGACATTTTTTCTGAAATTCAATTTCTTGGATTAATTTGAATTTCTCAAACTTCGAAGCTTTCCGCACTATTCTGTCGCTTTGGGATTGAATTCGCTGGGTTCGAATTCCTCAAATCTCAAAACTTTTGATTTTATTAAGACGCTTTCTCTGAGATTCAATGTCTTGGATTTCAATTTCTCAAATTTCGAAGCTTTCCGCATTATTTTGCTGCTTTTTTTAGGATTAAGCCCGCTGGTTTTGAATTTCTCAAATTCCAAAACTTTCCATTTTGAATAAGAAGCAGTTTCCATGGGATTAAATTTCTTGGATTTGAATTTCTCAGATTTCGAAGCTTTCTGCGTTATTTTGGCGCTTACTTCTTTGGGACTGAATTCGCAGGATTTGAATTTCTCAAATCCCAAAGTTTTTAACTTTGAACGTTTTTGCGGCGATTCAATTTCCTGGATCGTGAGCTCATGGGTTCAGTTCATGCGGATGGGTCCGTGACTTAATGAGTTTAGGAGTTCGTGGGTTCCTGGGTTTGTGAGTTCCTGCGTTCCTGGGCTCCGGAGTTCTTGAGTTCCTAAGTCCTTAAGATCATGAGTTACGGAGTTCGTGAGTTCCTGGGTTCATGGGTTTGGGGTCTGGTGGTTTTTGTGTCGGAGGTTTAGGGTTTAGGTGTTGGAGGTGGAGGGTTTAGGTGCTGGAGGTTGAGGGTTTGGGTGTTGGGGGCTTGGAGGTTGGGGGCTTGGGTGTTGGAGGTTGGGGGCTTGGGTGTTGGAGGTTGGGGGCTTGGGTGTTGGAGGTTGGGG